>CM070831.1:14282234-14344734 GCA_036326025.1 Chrosomus eos
AAAATAAAAAAAAAATAAAAATGTAAAAGTCTTTACTGTCACATTTGATCAATTAATGCATCCATGCTTAATAAAAATATTAATTTCTTGATCAACAAAATCTTACTAAACAGTAGTGTAAGGAAAACCTCACACACTTTTATTTTAGATATGTACAAAAAGGCTTTGAGACTTTAATTGGATTTTTTAAAAAAAAGGCAACATATCTATCTTTTCCCCCTGTAAACATTTTACACACACCGAGATGCACAGAATAGTACATGTGATATATCAGACCTTCCGGCTATCAGGGAATGAGGAGGAGTTGAGAAAGAAAGAAGAAGAAGAAGCAAGCAAACCCTCAAACTCAGACCCATGGGCACAAGATTTTACGTAACGGCTCCTTTCTCAAGGCAGCTGTGGGCTATGAGAGATTTCCATTCAATTTTTCCTCTCTTCCTCACAATCCAAAAAACTTCCAGCTGCGGATACGACAGCCCCTACTCTGTTAACCCATCAGGACTCTTTGCTGTTGCACAAGAGGGCAAACAGTCATCTGTCATTAAACCACACAGTGTACCTGACAAAATCTCACATGCTTTAAACCTTAAGGCTATTTATGTAACACAAACCTGAGCTTCGGAATTCTAAGACATTTGAGACTGCCAGGATACGAAATATCACGGCACTTTGTTTGAGGTCACACGCAGATTTCCAGCACATTACCCATGATTAACACCGGTATAAATGAGGATGTTGTTTCCTGGCAAACGTGCACTCTAAGGAATGAAGATGTGCAAATGGGTTCGTTCATTTTAAGTGAGCTGACACTTCACACAGTCTCACATTCACACTTCTTTGTATCTTGCAGGGTGGCATGTGCAGGATGTAGACTGGAGCAGGTGTAGTGCCTGTAGGTTCTTTTTTGCACCACATGTACTCAGGTAAGGCCATGGGGCATGATGCTGCCAAAAGTGTCACATTTTAGTGTCACATTTTACTCTCTCTCCCCTCTCTCTCTCTCTCTCTCTCTCTCTCTCTCTCTCTCTCTCTCTCTCTCTCTCTCTCTCTCTCTCTCTCTCTCTCTCTCTCTCCTCTCTCTCTCTCTCTCTCTCTCTCTCTCACTAAAGTATTTTCTTTATTTTTTAATTGTGAATTTCTAAATTTAATTGTAAATTGTAATTTTCTAAATAAAAAACTAAACAATAATAATATTATTAAAATTAATTATTATTCAAATAATAAAATTAATATTATTATTAATATTATGTAAAATAAATATGACTACTAATATTTATTTATTGTTTATTTTGATTAATGTTTGTTTATTTTTATTTAATTATTTATTTATTATTATTGATGTTGTCATTGTTTAATAGATTAAAAAACACTTGATGATGGTTTATTTTGTATGATGTAATTCCGAAGATGCCTTAAAAACAATAAAAAAAAGTAAAACAGTTATGTTTTGTAAAAAGTGTGCTTTTTGTATATTACTTGGCTACTTCCAGTAGGAAATTTGTGTGATTACCTGCAGGGATAGTTTCCCTGGAGCAGCCTGGGGTGCTGTACTCAAGGGCACTTGGAATTGAACCTGCACCCTTTGTACTGTCAACCGAGATCCTTAACCCTGTATTTGATGTAGCAAAGTGGTAAAGCTTCTCATTTGACACAGAGAGCGAGCAAATGTGTTTGTGTGTAAAACGTGTAAACGCCATTTAGGATTTGACCCCATGACACTGCTTAAAGGCAGATTTTCCTTGTAGTATATACTTGGCTGTGAACACACTCACTCATGCTCTCGCTCCTGTTTGGATCTCTTTCCTCTGGTTGCTAAGCCACATAGACTGGCACAGTAGCAATGCTTGTACTGTCTGTCCTGTCACCGTATGCTCGCTGTTGCATCAGTTCTTCTGTAACTGCACAACACTTTTTCACTTGGCTATGCTTACAAGCAAGGTCCAAAATGATCACCCACCAAGTGACAAATGAAAGTAAAAATTGGCTTTGGAAAGTAAATATTCACTTTGGCAGGTAAATAATTATTGACCAGTTGGCTGGTCATTGTGGTAAAGTCAGCTGATATGATTGTGACTGTCACAACTTTCAGGAAAATATTATGGTTGCCTTTTATTTTTATTGTGTGGGTGGGTGGAGATGGGGGGCAATTATATTCCTGCATTAAACCCAAACCAAAATAAAACATATAAGAAACAAAGTTAAAGTGATAGTGCATTACAAAATGACAATTGTGAAACAATGATAAAAATATGCAAGTAAATGGGAACATTCTTCATAATATCTTCTCTCTTTCATGTTCCAGAAGAAAGAAAGTCATACAGGTTTAGAATGGCATGAGTGTGAATTTGATGATAGAATTTTCTGTTGGGTGGACTATCTCTTTAAGATATTTATTTCATGTTTTTGCAACAAGTGCAATTTCATATGGAAGCTTGTTTCTGCCATGGAATCATTTTTATTATTATCTCGCAATACAGACTTTTTTCTCAAAATTGCCAGATATAAATTCGCAATTCTAGTTTATATCTCACAATTCTGATTTTATAACTCGCAATTGCCAGTTTATATCACGCAATTCAGAATTTCAAAAGGTTAACTTGCAATTGCAAGAAAAAAAGTTGGAATTGTTAGATAAAATTACCTTTTTTTTAAATTCAGTGGCGGAAACAAGCATCCATAATTTCACTATGAGAATGTATTTTTGAAAATAAAAATTCAAAATAAATTCTCATGACCTCTAAGATATGTATTGCCTGTTATTTTTATTTTATTTAAAATATTTTATAATAATAATAATAATATTGTAATTAAATTTTTTCATAATAATAATAAACAGTTTATTTGGCACCCAATGTTTAAAACCCTGCTTAATTCCATTAATTTCTCAGAAGTGCATTAGGGGGATTTTTTTTTTTCATAGACAGACGCAGTGTCATATTTAAACTGTAACTGAAGTTTAAACCGAGGCCAAAGTTCTCATTTGGTGATGTTCGAGGGGTACCCACCATCACCAAACACTTGTACGTGCACACACACACACACTTCCCCTTACCAAAACTGAGAGGAGTGGAAACGGTTCCCGCTCTGATGAAAGGGGCCCTCTGATCGAGACGACAACAAAGGGTTTGGCCGCCTGTGTTTGGAAAAGCTTTCCCTTTCTTCTCGCCTTCCTCCTCCTACATCTCCTCTTCTCTCGTCTCTGATCTTTCCCTCTCTCTATCTCCCTCTGCCCGGTGCCACTCTCTCTGGCAGAGCCCCGCTCAGCTCTTCGTTAGGGTGGCGATACAATCGGGGCGACTGGATTAAAAATCAGTGTGCGTCCTTGTCGAAGGCGCCCAGGATGGCGCACTTTGATGTCTCTCCGCAAATTTGAAATTCATATGTTTTCACACTTCATTTTATTCTGCCCTTTTTCTCTTCTTTTTTTTTGGCTCGTTCTTTAGTTGCACACATGTACTGTGCGAAAACGTGAATGGGAGAAGATGTAAAAGACATTCTCAATCGTGCCTTTCTTTTATTTTTTATGTTTCTACATCTTTTGGTGGGCGGGAAGAAATAATGAATCATTTAATTTGCTTTGATTGAAGGAGGCGTGATGGAGCCGCCGCCGGTTCGGTGGGATGACAGTGTAGAGGACAGAGAGAGTTCAGAGGAAAAGAAAGAAGGAGGGGAGACGGGGGTTTACACTTTGATGACACTTCAAAAACTGTGTGCCAAAACTAAGCTATCAGCCCTATCTGAGAACTAACT
The DNA here is from genome assembly GCA_036326025.1 of Chrosomus eos. Lineage (NCBI taxonomy): Eukaryota > Metazoa > Chordata > Actinopteri > Cypriniformes > Leuciscidae > Chrosomus > Chrosomus eos. The sequence continues at coordinate 14,285,985 of CM070831.1, forward strand.
AGCATATGTGTGCCCTCCTTTACAGTCCCCTGTGAAAACAAAACGCAACGCAACAACAAACAATGCCGGCAACAAACAAGGCCTTCTATTTCTTCAACCAACAAAACAAGAACGACGGCAGGCTGAAGTAATCTCATTAGCCTGTGAGGAAAAACAGCTATTAACGGCAATTCAATACACTGGGCAAATTCACTGCAGTTGGACTTCAGATCAATGTGACTGATAATTATCCGACTCGGGTTTTACGTTTCTCATGCAACCTATCCCACAATGCATTCTCCCCAACTTCACTGACCTCCCCAGACAGTAACAAATGGGCTTGATGGCTGGGCTGATGTTTGCATATATGGTGTGGAAGGGGTTCTCCTATCACTTACGCCAAAAACCAAGCTTCGTCATCAATCTCTCCAATATCACGATTCCTTCTACTCTTCCGAAGCCTGAATTCCCAGGCAATGGCAATACAGCCTCCGACACACGGCCCAACCTCTCGCTCTCCTCTTTATGACGAATGGGTTTTAATAAAAGCTGACAGAGTGATGAAATTAAAAGTGCGTCCCATGGCCTCCAATTGCTCCAGCTGCTCAATTACAGCGCATATCTCAGCACCCTCGCCCTCAGTTCTCCAGCATTGTCTTACATCACCATTGCCGTAATGTTATTGGACTCATCGTCGTCAGACCCGATTGCTGAAGTCTAAGTCGTTGTTCTGATAGACACCCAAAGAGATGCATAACGCCTGTGCGTCTTCCTTTATCCTAATAAAATCCGCCAACCTCGACCTTATTAGCTAGTATTATGTCGATTTCCCATGCTACCTCATTACGGCAGTGATGGTAGAGGAGGTGGGTAAAGAGAACAAGTGTACGTCTTCTAAAGGAAAAGTCCCATAAGTACTAACCGACAAAGTCCTAATCTGCCCTGTCAACCCTTTTGGAAAAAAGCATCATTTGTTTTAGATTATGTAGCATCCTTAATCCTGCTCTCATCCCCCACTCTGAGTTTGGAGGGGATGGAAGGGGTCCCGGTGCTCTGTTAGAGCTCAGTACTGTAAAACATTTTTACTGCTATTTACTTAAAAAAATGATGGTAACAATTATACACATAAATCATGTAAAATCCCCTAATTTATTTACTCTGTGACAATGAAATTTATATTTTCAGTGAAATATGCTTTTTTTATTTTAAGTATTTTTTACTCAAAATTGTGTGAATTTAAGTGAATGGAAATGACCTGTTTATATTTGACTTAGAGTTATATTTAATTATTAAAAGACTATCCTGCACAGCACAGAAACAAACTTTTTTACTGCACTATCATTAGCAGTTTTATTGCTCAATGAACAAATCGACATGCTTCAGAGTATTAACACATGCAGTTATTCACAACCTATGCACAATGGTAACGATCAAAACTTAATAGAAACATAGAAACTCTTTCAAATGTCAAACATAACTGAACATTAAACATTAACAGATGTTTCCTATTACTCAAAAAAAAACCACATTAAATAACACTTAGGGTGTACTCACACTAGCCGTTTGAACCGTGCCCGAGTGCGTTTGCGCGGTTCGTTTGACTAGTGTGAGTGCTCCGAACCGTGCCCGGGCGCGGCTCGATTAGCCGGCCCTGGCCCGCTTGGAAGAGGTGGGCCAGAGCACGGTTCAGTTGGACTCGGGCGCGGTTCGCATGCAGTGTGAGCGCTAACCGTGCTGGAGCACGGAACAGCATTGTGTTCAGAGCAGCCCGTTCTCATCTCAAGGCGTCATACAGGTGACACGCTCTAAAGCCGATGCACATGGCATCCTTTAGCATCAATATGAGACGCAGATCCCAAGGCGTCATAACCTAACGCTACCCCAGACCTAAACCTACCCATAACAGTGCGTTATATTGACGCTAAAGGGTGCCATGTGCGTAAGATTTCGACGAAATGTCATATATATAACGCCAAAGGATGAAAATGCGTTGGTTCAGAGAGCGCCGCTCTTCTTGTTTATCCCGAAACCGTCGCACCATAATGACGTAAGCGTGCTCCGGCACGAATGCTGAAACCCTATGTGAGTGCAGGCCAGAGGGGGAGTGGGGAGGGGGGACAATCGTACTCGGGCCCGGTTCATGGCAACCGTGCCTAGTGTGAGTATGGTGTCTAAATAAAACCGCATAATTGAGCTAATTTTTTAAAAATAAATAGGTAGCCTTTTTCCTTCATTTTATATCAGTTCCTCAATTCAAGCCTCAAAAATGTGTACTCAATATTTTCAATAAAACACCAAACCACAATTTTCTCATTGGAAAAATGTGCCTCTAGATTTTTGCAAAACTCCAAAAACGTACAATTCACTACAGATTTCAGCTTATTCCTTTTCACACAAATTATAATTACAGGGGCAGATTAGTGATTAATTTTAGAATGGTGCACAATGTTACGTTATGATCTCAAAACACTTACCATAGTGAATGATTTTTAAACTTTATTTAATAAACTAAATTTAATATATTTTAATGTTTGCATCACATAACCAGCTACAAATATGTTTTTTTCTGACAAAGAAAACTTGCTTGGTTGTTCACCTGGTACAGCATTGCACTTGAAATGAGAATGTGAGAACAGTGAAACATGAGTCACAACAACCCATAAAATATTTGTCGAAACAAGCTTTTTATCTCACATTTGCTTTTGTTAACAGCTATCAGTTCAGGTTTAGGGTAGAGTTAAGTGTAGGTGGTACGTTATTTTTTAAACACGATAGTGTTAACCTTTTAGATCCTCTCACCATTTCACTTTGAAAGTGAACATAATAAAATGTCACATTCACGTTCATCTGTTTCTGAGAAAACTGAACACTTTTGGCATCTCTTACTGGACATTTCACTTTTAAAGTGCTGTAAAACATGCAAAAATGTACTGAAATGTTGCCACAGTATTTTTTTTCTAAAAGTCTAAAACCCTAACCCATTGTTCCCAGCTGACATTGTAGTAGTGTAAAGTCACAACATCATGTATTTTCTACATCTACCTGAACCCACATGTAATCTATGCATTTCAAACTGAACAGCAGAGCTGAAAATCTCAAAAAGGCAAATAAAAATGTTTTATATTAACTCCAAACCAGTTATATAAGTGATCTAATTGCTTTGAGAAAACAAACAACACATAAATCAAAGTAATACAGGATTAGGAGGGTGGTTTACTTTGTCAATGATTGTGTGTGTGTGTTAGAGGGAGAAAGAAGTACTATCAGGGGTCGAGAGAATTGGAAGACGCAGCAGCCATCGATGAAATAACCTTGGAGGGCGTCCAGATTGACGGCGTGAGTGGCAATGACTTGGAGCCGTTCCATGCAGTGCCTTTTGTGCCTATTCCCAACACGTTCCAAAAAGACGTCGACATTTAAACTGTTTCAGTAATTGAAAGGCTGTCTTGGAAGCCATCTGTGTAAGCAGCTCTCTGTTACCATGTTCACAAACTCAAGCACTTAATACAGATATTTATCTGAGATTTGTTTTTATAAAGGAGATAGCATATATGCTGTTAAGTTGGTTTTTAAAGTAGGCCTAGTTTTTTATTTTATTTACACACTTTGCACTGAGAAATGGCAAGCAAAATGATGTGCTGTTGGAAAAAAATTGCTATCCCCTTACAAAAAATAAGTATACTTCAAGTTCATTTAAACATACTTAAGTAAAGTTCAAGTATATTTTAAGTATACTTTATGAAGTAAGTACTAATATCAATGTACAAGTGGTACTTGTAAGTGTACTATTTCACTACTTGGGACTAAATTGGCCCACTTTTTAGTGTATAAAAGTATATTTTACTATTACACTTAGTTTGCAACTACATTTATCGTTTGTACTGCAACTATAGTGAACTTATACGTATACTGATAGCAATACTTTTAGCACATTTTTAGTGTATGAAAGTACACTTTGAATGTATTTCAAAAGTATATTGAAGTATACTCTCAGTAACTATTTGAAGTATACTCTCAGTAAACTACTAGTTTTATACCGCAAGTACAGCATACTTGTGAACTGAATATCATACTTAGTATACTATTTATATATTATTTTTGCACTTTAAGTTTATTACTATGTTCCTATTTATGTATTTATTTTTATACTTGAAATATAACTTTAACTGTACTTTAAGTAGATTTAAAGTAAGTTCCTATGCACTACCAGTGGACTATTCACATACACAGAAGAACATAATCTTTTCAAACAATGTAAGTCATGTATGTAAAACTATGTGAAAGAAAATGTAATAGGCTACACAATCAAAAGAGTAAACACAACAACAAATCAAGTATACTAGTATATCTCGATCAAAAGACTGAGTAAATGTAGGCCAAATATACTTTTCTGTCAGTATAAGTCAAGTATACTTAAGTGTAATTTTAAGTATATTTCTGATAAGTAAATTAAGTATATTTCTAAGAAGTACATACAAAGTAGACTGAAAGTGTACTTTCATATGTATAAAAGTACTGTATACTAATAATTGAATAAACTTCTTTTTTTGTAAGGGTTTTGTTGTTTTTTTAACAAGTTTTTTGCTCATTGCCTTTACCCAAATCAGTCGGAGACATAGTTCCTTTTGCAAATAGATAAAAAGAGTTTCATTTTAAGGGCTAAATTATAGCACTTTTCAGTAGTTCAGTACATCAGATCATATGTAGCTGCAATACATCAAGGCAATTTAACTTTACAGCCTGCATCAATACACAATGAATAAATGGAGCTCCTGCCCATAAGTGAGAAGCAGTGCTTCGATTAATTCATATACTAAAATATTTAAAAAAATAAACTTTAAACTGATGATCTAGTGGTGGGTTTTGATTTTCTGGGCATTATTTCAGCTTGGGACAGAAACTTGTTAGGGTTTCTTTGCCAATTGGCACAGGCCCAGAGGGCCCTGTTAATTCATGACCCACCTCAAACCTTCCAAAAAGCTTTGTTTAATGGTCTCTGGCTGCCCACATTTTTTAAGCTGTGTTATGTGCACAGAAAATGAGTTTCTTTATAAGAATAATGCCACAAAGGTCAAGCACTAAAGTCACAGAAAACAAGTGGCACTTCTCATATATACAAGAAGTGCCTTAAGTTCCGCATACTGGTTATTGGAGCACTTGCAGAAAATATGAAAAATAATTTGTATTGGCCATAAACATTTGTATCAATTGATTCCTAATAGATATATAATTGATAGTCACTAACTTAACCAGCAAATTATTTAAAAAAATCAACAGCAAACAAACAGAAATGCAGAAATTGCCACTAATATTAATATGCCCCGCGGCAGTTTACAGAACTGTCAGTTAACAGGTTTTCTTAGAGGGCCTGTTCTCGTGAAGCCTTTAGGACATGTTGTTCTTTTCTCAGAGCATCAAGATAAGTGGAAAGTGCGGCTCTATGGCGAGCGGAAGAACTGGTAAGAGTGAATTTGAGAGAGAGAAAGACGGCTCAATGCAGGAGGAGGATGATAACTCAGACATCCCTTTGAAGGTTCGTCTTTACCTGAAAGCTACAGGACAATAGATTTCATTTGTACCGGGCGTGTTTGGGTCCATATCGCAAATGCTAAAAGAGTGGGTGGGATGGGAAACTGAGAAAAAGATTGAGGGGAAAAAGAGAAAGGGAGGGAAAGTAAGAACTAGGCCTTTGGATTCAAGCATCCCTCAATCTGGCAAGCACTTTACGGCTCCTTCTTCTGAGGAACTAAAAGAACTAAAAGCCCAATGCACTTAGTATCTGTTTCATCTCTCGTTTTGTGAAGCCAAGTTTGTTTTGATGCCTTCACTTTGAGAGCAGCGTATGCACAAGGACTGAGATTTGAGCTTTGTAGAAGACGCTGCCCATCAACAATCTGACTTTGCACGATCAAAGTTATTGGCTCTGAGCTGCGTAGCATTCCCAGCAGAGGTAGGCCCAACTGCGCATAGACAAATTGATATGTTGGATCCACGAGGCACCGAATTGCCTCCACCACCTGAGGGGATGTAAACATAAACAGAGCAAAAGAGAGCTGAGCCCCTGAACCAAAGGTCCAGGGAGGATACGCTCCCTTCATCAATAGAAAAAATGGGAGGGATCAGTTTAGGGTGTTTTTAATAATTAAGCTTGCTATATTCGTTTATTTTCCCCCCTCACTTCCACACTCCTGTGGTCTGTCAGTCTCTGGGGTCCACACAGCAGATCTGCGGATACATACAGGGAGGGAATTGAGTCCTCTGATTGGGCTTCAGCATTTGTTGCCTCAAGCATAGGAAGTGCCAAAAAAGCACATTGCCCTCTGTCCACTTCACCTGCTCAAAACCCTTAAAATCAGCATAATGGCCCTCCAGACAAAGTTGGTGGAAATAAACAAAGAGGAGAGGAACAGTGGAATGGTGAGTGGAGAGATGAGTTTTTTTTAGATGAAATTTTCCACTGTCATGTTTTTTAATTTTACCCAGCTTTGCTCGTATTAAGGCTATGTTTACACGGAAACGATCTGAAGAGAAAACGCAAAAATGGCGTTGCGCTATCACTTTTTATTCTGCGTTTAGACGAGCGTTATGGAGGGGAAATCCGCGTGCATATGGTGACGCAAAAGTGTGTGAAATTCGATGTAGTATGCACTCCAGGCGGCTAGGTGGCAATGTGAAGCACTGCCACACAACAACACCAATATCTGAGATAATTTTGTACACCTGCTGAAAAGACTCTTGTATGTTTATCAGAGCTGCTAGGGCAACTTGAAGGTCCGACGTATGGAAATAATCCGACATGTTGGTTGTTATTTTCCTGTACTGGCGCATGCCTGTGACGTAAACGCGTACGCGACGAGAGCCACCGTGAGCAGATTTGCGTTTTTACCCTTTAGACGGGAACGCGACGGTGGAGCGTTTTTAAGATTTCCACTCTGGAGGGTGGTGCCGTGTAAACGAAAGGCACATCCGATAAAATATTTTTCCGTTTTCACCCGGAATCGTTCTCGTGTAAACAGGGCCTAAAATGGCATCTAATTTTAGTCAACGAAATTTGTTGCTGTTGTTGTTGACAATTAAGCCAAATATTCAAACATTTAAATACACTTCTATTCTGATTAAATTACTGCCTCAAATAAATGCTCTTATTTTGAAATTTATTTTAAAACCATCCTGATTTTTTTCCACAAAAATGTTAGGCTGCACAATTACTACAGATAAATGCTCTTATTTTGAACTTTATTTTAAAGAATTGATAAGAATGTAAATGTGTACCTTGAAATGCAATCTAAGTCGCTTTAGATAAAAGCATCTGCCAAATGCATAATTTTAAATGTAAAGCATCAAAAAAATGCTTTCCACAAAAAATATGAAGCAGCACAACTGTTTTCAACATTGATAATAAGAAATGTTTCTTGAGCATCAAATTAGCATATTAGAATGAGTTCTGAAGGATCATGTGACACTGAAGACTGAATAATGATGCTGATAATTCAGCTTTGCTTAAATGACATTTTAATATTAAAATATACTGTTTTACTTTCAAATTGTAATACTATTTCACAATATTACTGTATTTTAAGATAAAATATATGCAGCTTTGTTGAGCACAAGAGTCTCCTTTCAAAAAATTCAAGGATCCTGAAACAGATCCCATATTTTTTAAACGTTCTTGTGAAAACATGATTTCCTAAAGTAACATTATTTAGATAGATTATACATAATATAGATATCAACATAGATTAACACTGGTGGTCATAAATTATTGTTTTGTATGTTCCACTTCAATCATGACATTGTTTAGGTATACAGAAAAGAGTGATAAATTAAAAGTTGTTGCCTCAGTATCAAAGGTATTTCCCAAAAAATTTTTTTTTAGAGTTGTACAATAACAGAATCAAACGGTTTGATATGAGAACACTACATCTAGAATTGCGGATTCACTTCATGATGATGTGCCATGGGTGTTAAAGTGTGGTCAGGCATGTCAACAGGTCAAAATGCTATACAAAGACCCATAAGAGATGAAAAATCAACAGTATAAGCTCTCAGTTGAGCTAGTAATGAGTCGGGCCATGTCGAGCAAAAGAAAACATATAGTTCCATCACACAGGAGTCTTGTGGGGATGAAAAAGGAAAAAGGGATAGGGAGACAGCAGGAGAGGGAAAGAAAGGAGTGCGAGAGTGTGAAAGAAAGAAACGGCAGAACAGAGCAGGCTTGATATGATTTCAATGGAATGTTTGTTGACACTGATTCATGGCCCGGGGCCTACAGATAAATGATTGAACAGCTCGGCTGTCAAAGCCAGAGGATTTCTTTGGGCTTGTGTTTCACTGTGCACTTTTAGCTGGAGGGAAGGTAGCAGTCAACTAACTGACACAGAATTAACCATGAAACACACTAAGCGCCCCCCCCCCCCCCTCTACAAACGCAGGTCTCCGTAAAGCAGAGGGGCTCTACGACAGAGACTGATCTGGTTACACCACACCCACACAAACAGCACATATGAATGCTATGCTCGAGAGCCCAACAGGCATATACACTACATGTAATCAATTTGTACTTTAAGCATCCAGACTTAACCCCACAGATCTAACCTCCTACTGTTGTACTTTTCTCCAGGCTTCCACCTACCACAATACCAGGAGGTATTCAGTGGCATCCTCAGAGTCCCTTCAAGGTCATAAACATCCTAATGCAAGACTAGAAATAAATTATGTTAAATTAACAGAAACACTTTAAGGACATGAAAAAATATGTTTGAAAAGATCAGTCAACAGAAATGGTATAGTAAAGTTATTGTGGATATGTCAGCTAAACGAATGTGTGTTTCTTCAACTTCAGGCATTTTATATGCCAGAGTTTTATGTCATATAAAAGTATTATACAGTCTACTTTACTGTATTTCTGTTGACTGATCTTTTCAAATATATTTTTCCCGTCCTTAGAATGTCCTAAAAGTTTCTAAAAAATATGAATAATAATATATATATATATATATATATATATATAATATATATATATATATATATATATATATATATATATATATATATATATATATATACACATACAAAATTATAAATGCAACACTTTTGTTTTTGCCCCCATTTTTCAAGAGCTGAACTCAAAGATCTAAAAATTTTTCTAAGTACACAAAAGGCCTACTTCTCTCAAATATTGTTCACAAATCTGTCTAAATCTGTGTTAGTGAGCACTTTTCCTTTGCCGAGATAATCCATCCACCTCACAGGTGTGGCATATCAAGATGCTGATTAAAAATATAGACATATATAATTTTTTTTTTTTAGGTTATACGTGTATTGAGTTATAGCTCAACCAATGGAGTAAGTTTGGGGCGGGACTACCTGTTTGTCCGACCAATGGAAGACTGGCAGAATGTTTGTGACATCTGTATAAAAACATTTTTTTTTATTTACAATTCTGTTGTACAGAAATCTGGCACAGAAATCACACTCACATCACAGGGGAAGTGTCTTAAATGGACTAAATTTCACTCATCAAACATCCACAACAATGTGTGAACAGCGGTATCTGCTGTAGCCACACAGACACAGGTCCAAACAAGATGTTCTCAGCTAATTAAGACTTGGATGGGTGACAACAGAAACAAATGACTAAGCAGTAGGTGTACGCGTGTGTGTTATAGGTGTGGGGGCCATGTGGAGGAGCGAAATAACGCCACTGGTTTGGCCACCTCAGCTCCTGTATGTCCTTGTGAAGGAGCTGAGGAAGAGAAAGGGCGGGGAACGGGGGCTTGGGTCAGAAGGGTTGCCATTTAATGCTGACTACCGACCAATCAGAGGGTCCCGGACTGTCAAGGACTGTAGAGGAGAGGGGACGGGCAGCTCAGAGCAGACCCCGCAGGTCAATTATCTCTAGCAAGGAGACACCGTTGACGAAGCTCCAAATCTCATTTGCGCAGCTGCGGCACGACTACACACACCTGAGTGTGTGTCGCCGCCACCCCACGAAGGCAATTAACGTCTTGTCTCAATGGCGTACATATTTGCATTGACAGCTCCTGTAGTCTTGAAACCAGAAGGGATACACCTACCAGGTAAAGGTACAGAGAGGAGAACCTCAACTCATCTTCCCAGAGAGACTAATTTAGGTGCTACATGTTTTGTCTTTGCCCTGCAGCCACGGAGCAGGTGAGAGAGCTCTGCACCTGTTGAACCCCGCCGTACCAGCTTAAAGTGTTCTGCTGGGAACACCGACCCCCACCTTGCATTGAGAAAGGGAACGAGAAGAGTAAGGGTCTTATGAGCCACTGAACCAAACAGCCCAGTGGATTCTCTCACAACCTACCACAGCACACAGCCCTGAGTGAGGAAATGTTTTTAAAAAATGATATTTCACATCCATCACACACAAAACAAAATGATGTAGGCTAAACAGAAAGCACTCGTGAAAATCATACCTGTGAATGTCTTGAACTGAGACATTTTCTGTAGCATGTTTAAGCAATATAGTCTTTCTTAGTTAACTAGCCTAAACATTTGCAATGACAAACTTATGCGTTCTGATTCAGGCTCAAAAAAATATAAATTATAATATAAAATTATATAATAAGTAATATTGACTTTCCTTAGCAAAGATGCTTATTTGAAGGAACTTTCATTAACAAAATTAAGCCAATAAATAAACTAAAACGGACAGCATCCCTATTAATGTCCATATTTGTGTGGACTTAACATCATTACATTTGATATATAAATCATACACAAACATGGTAGTACCCCGACCCAATATATGCATTTATAATTATATTCACACTTCTGTGATAAAAAATACGTAAAACAGTAAAGTATTTTTGCACTATTATTTAAAATAACTGTTTTCTATTTTAATATATTACTGTTTATTACTGTGATGGCTGTCAGTAATTCAGTCTTCAGTGTCACATGATCCTTCAGAAATAATTCTAATAGGCTGATTAATATTTCTGTGTAAACCATGATGTACTTTTTCAGGATTCTTTGATGAATAGAAAGTAAAAAAAAAACATTATATTTTTAAATAGAAATCTTTAGTAACATTATAATTATCACTTTACTTTTGATATATTTAACACGCCCTTGTTGAATAGAAGTATTAATTTGTTTAAAAAAATCTTTCTGACCGTACATTTTTATTTATATACATTTCTAAATGCAATACTTTTTAATATAAGGATTTTTGAGGGGATTTTTCAAGTTTTTTTTTATTTTATTTTATTTTTTTATTTTACATTTGGTCCATTCAAATAAACTGGTTAAAATGTTTGTACAGTACAGTCAGGCACTCTTAAGCTTAGCAGAGTTCTTGAGTTAAATGACTGAGTCATGTAGCGTCTTTCTACTCGGTTTGCTTTATCTGTGTTTGTGCCAGATCCACAAGTGAGCAGAAAACACATGTGGGCTTTCTGTATGATGGAAAGAAAGCGAGCAGAGACAGATCATTCTTCCATTCAGAAGCACATCATAATGCTCAGCGGCTCATTTAGTTATTGAATTACTCACTGCACACATAGGTGTAATGCCTTGTGCAATGTCTACAATAAATACAAAGTTAATCCATGAGGGTTTACAATAGCCACTGCTATGTATCCTAGAAAAAAAAACAATGACATCCACCCCGCGGCACATACTCATAATAATACTCGCATTCCTCGCTCTCATTTCTTTTCTTCCCCCTTCCTTTATCGCTCTCTCACACGCTCCCCACACATGTGAGGGCCAACACGGGCTGTCTGTCGGATGAGAATTAAACAAATGTATCAGTGTGAGCTGGAGAATATAACGCCCCTGGGACTTCATTTACCTCCCGCATATTCAAGGGAGTTTGTCTGTGTTTTACTGCCCCACATAATCTACAGCATCCCCTCTACTCCGACTCTCCAGCATCCACGACTAGCATTGAGCTCATTACGAGCGGCAGGGTGAATTCCACTGAACGTCCAAACCCTGCAATTCCACCCACTTCTCGCTAAAGGCTAGCATGCTTTTAACTTTGAGCGTTCATTAATAACGCAGGCAATGCCATCTGCTTGTGCTGGGCTTTTGTCTTGATTGTTAGTTGACGTGTTGCTAATACAGGCCAGAAAGGTCACGTACAAGAAGCCTCTTTTGTTGTTCTATTTGGAATTGCTCTCACCCGTTGTGTTAAGAAATCATTAAAAATTGAAAGGGAGAATGCTGGAAGAGAGAAAATGCATATGTTTTGGACATATTAATATTAAATAATCATGTTTGTCTCCTAAATTGAGAGTGACTAGCACCACAATATTAGTAATTAGATGAATTATAGATGGAGGAGGGATGGGCAAGTGGCCGTCTGAGTAAATGGAATTGCCAAACCCAATTATGCCTCTTTTTTTTTTTTTTTTTTTAAGTGCAGCCCCATTAGGAGTGTCACTTCAATGTCCAAATGGCACCACTAATAAAACCACAACTAGCACTTAACCGGTTTAATTAATAGTAAGATGATTAATATTAGAATTACTGGGTGTTAAACACCGCTCACGCTGAGCAATGTTTGACAGTGGCAGGCGAGTGTGCTGGCGAGAGCACATTTTTTAGATGAAGTACTCTCATTACGGAAAACTCTACACCGAATTCAGTGTAAATACAGTAATACAACATGAATTCAACTTTTTCTTCAGCATAACTGCTTACACACAACATACTTCTTGGTATATAAAGTGTATACATTTTCCAATTACATTTTTATGAACTCATTTTCTAAATTATTTTAATGCAATTTTTAATTTAACATTTATGTTATGCCATGTGAGTGCAAATGAGTGACTAAATACAAGCCTATATCTCTCTTGGAGTTCAATTGCTTATGTGTCAGTATAGTTTTCATTAATTTATTTAGAAGTGGTCTCCAATAATATAATAATGAATTTGCATAAAGCAAACCACTATGATTTAGTTATATTTTTTTCATATAATATTAATGTTATTAAAATACAGTTTGAAATAACTCATTCACTATCATCTAGTAAACCTGTGCTCTACTTTCTTTTATATGGACAAGAACCTCATTAGAGCCACTTTTCTGGCAATCGGACTATACTGGGTGCAATGCAGGCTTTTGATTCACTAAAAAAAAAATCAGTTCATAACAATCATTCGATCTGGAATTGGACTACACTGCATGGGCTGTATGTTTTTGATTCACAATATGAAGAACCAGCACATAAGATTGATTCGTTGGAAATCAGTCTACACTGGTTGCACTGCATGTTTTTAAGTCACTAAACTCACGTTAGCTTTTAAAAATGGAATTTAATTCTTATTTACTTCTGAATAAGAAACGTACTTATGATAAATTTGTACACAGGTATTATGATTCTATGACTGCCAGGAAGTATCTATCTGCGGCTTTCTATGCCATTAATGATGTATTTCCACGTTGACTGTGAGCCATGTGAAGCTTCAACCCCTCCAGTGTCTCTTTTGACAGTAAGATAACATTTCACCACAGCACGTCAGCCTCTAATTGGACCCGATAATTAGTCCAAATGAAATACTCATGATAAATACAGGCACAACTCTGCGCATGTGCTGTGTGTGAATGCTAGAGGGCAAGTAAATACAGGATGAAGCGATTCCACTACTGCTCCCCCGATCCAGCTCTCTCTTGGGCACACCTGAACTCTCTCACCAGCATAAGTTTGCCTCAGTATAAACATGCCTGAAGTGGTCAAGAAATAGTAAAATGGCACCTTGCCAGACTAGTGTTTTTCCCGGGAAACAGTTCCCCAGATGAAGAGAGGCCCCTGGGCCGAGTTCCTCTGAGACCAGCAGGACAACTAACGGGCACAAAAAGAAGCTGACAAACACACAGTTCCAAACACCTGGAGACAATTGCTTCAGCTTTAAACAAAACATTACTAATTCAATAGAGGTTTTTGTATGTACATTGTATACTGGAAATATAAAAGACCTGAGTGTGTTCAAAATATCAGATAAACAAGATTTCCATAACTTCCTGTGTAATAATTCAAAGAGACACCAAGGCTAAGAGGAGCAAAGATACCCATCAGGGGTTTTTAAATGTGTAGTTGATTAATATGATATCATATTGACCAATATGAATAACCCCCTTGTGAGGGACCTCCTTATCAAAACGTAAAGGCAGCTATCATTCAAAAGTTTGGTGTCGTTAAGATCCATCAGAAATCATTCAAATATGCTGATTTGGTGCTCAAGATACATTTTATATTATTATCATTATCACAATGAAAACGGTTGGGCTAATATTTTTGTGAGAACAATGATAATTTTTTTGTCAGGATTTTTTGATGAATAGAAAGTTCAAAAGAACAGTATTTATATGAAATAGATGTTAAAGTCTTTACTGTCACTTTTGATCAATTCAATGCATATTTGAATTGTCTTAAATTCTCTAAAATCTTACAGACACAAAATTTCTGAATGCTGATAGTATAGCATATGTATAAAGACCCGTTTACACTGTGTTGAAAAACAATATATTATGCAAAATTAAATATTTGTCCTTTTTTACTGTTAAAATTCTTAAGCCAGAATAAAAAAAATAAAAATACCGACTTGAGATGTATAGCACTTTTCATAATAAATACTGTTCCAAAGCAGTTTACATTATCCTAAAAATACATTTTCCCTGAACCCCTATAAATCGCAGCCCCCAGTTTCTAAGCCCTGGCCTAGATTACAAAAAAATTATGCAAGGGTGAAAACATCCATAGAAAGAGTAAGGTTGACTTGTGTAAAACAGTGCAGAAAGCCGTGGACAAATTGAGAAATTAGGAACGCAAGGTAAGGACTCTCTAAGGACCAAGCAGTGAGCCGAGACCTATTACAACACATGGCACTAGACAGCTGTGCTGGTAATTATCATCTATATGTTTAGCAGACGCCCTCATCGAGGGCAGCATTCATGGCTTCTGCCTCTACCATTTAGCCAACCTATTTGCAGCCCGTGGGGATGAAGAGGAAAGAGATGCGATATGAGACTGGGATTTGAACCCAAAACCATCTTGTATCAGATATGTACTATCTTGTATCAGATGCTAGCATATACTATGCTCTGTGTGCAAGTAAATAAATCTTGCAGTGAACAATGGATAACTGTTGTTTGAAAGACACAGGTCACAATATTGTTGCCTCCTGCTGTGTCACATTGTTCTACCAATGTGTATGTTGGGAGCTTTAGATATAAAAGAGTATATAAGACGGGGTTCTCCATTAAAGACAGTGGTGTGACTAAAGCCCAGATGTGGCACTGATGCTCGGTTTCATCCAGAGGTGCTTCACCAGTCTGTCTATTGTTGAACAGCTGCACCCAACCATCTGCTTCACCTCTGTGCTCATCCGCTCTCCCATTCTCGTTCGCAGAGAAATACACAGACTGCACAGAGGCTTTCTGACAAAACTCAGAGCTCATTAGGGAAAGTTAAGCAAGTGGTCCTTCACAGAACACACTCAGGAAAAGACAAAGCTGGTCTTAAAGGGAAAGCATGCCCAAAAATGAATATTCTGTCATCATTTACTCAACTGTCTATCTTCTGTGGAAAACCAAAAGGCTTCACTTTTCCATATCATAGAAGTAAATAAGGACAATGACTGTCAAGCTTCAAAATAACACATATAGCACATAACATAAAATTCGACCCAAGCGGTATACTCCTGAAGCTGTATGATAACTTTATGTGAAGAAAGATTAAAATTGAATTCATTATTTTTCATTAATAATTGTCCGACCCAGTTGGGATAACTTTGAATCATGAATGAATCATTTAGACTGGTTATAAAATTAACCAACAATCAATAAAGAGATTTGGCCCAAAAGGTTGATTCGTTCACCAATCTGATGAACTTACCAAGGCGAGCTAGAGCGGCCGAAATTTTGGTTTGTTCCTCACATACAGCTATTGTATGACTTCAGCAAACTTGGAATACCCATTTTATGGTACTCTTTTATTTTTCTAATAATAAAATACTTGGATATTTTGAAGCTTAACAGCCCAAGTTCACTCAGAAATTAGTAACTACGATATTCGCCTAAAAAAAAGAAGAAAAAAAATAAAATCTTTTGTGTTCCATGGAAGTAAGACAGTCATACGTGTTTGAGCAATTGCTTGTACATGGGGATGAGGGTTGAGTATAAGAAGACAGAATTTTCATTTATGGGTGAACAACTCTAAAATTGAAAATAAAAAAGGGGAATAGAAAGAGGAATACAGAAAGAGTGCGTATGCATGAAAGAATGCATGGATTATCTGGTGATGACATCATGGTGGAGGAAGAAGAGGATGAGGAAGAGTGTAGGAACGTTCACTCCAAATGTGGCTAAAGGTGCATAATAAGGCACTGGCCGTCAGCCCATTATTCCCTCCCCTTTCTCTCTCCCTTCTGAAGATAGGCAGGATTTTTTTTCTACATAAAAGTAAACAACATTGCCTGCAGGCACAATTTCCCTGGCAACACAATAAAATGTGCAGTGAATTTATGATGGTCATCCATTAGCTCTTACCAAGGAAACATCACCCATATCTGTCGTCCATCATTCTAATAGAGGGTTAATGCACCAAATTTACATAAAAAAGTCATATTGTCTGCATGAATTATTTACACCCTCAGCTGTTTTTTTTCTTCCTTTCTTTCCCTCCCTCGCTTTCTTTTTGCAGCAACTTGGGGTTTTGTGTTGGATTCTCTGAGAAAATTCTGACAGCAAGAAGGTGGCCTTGTCAACTTTCTCTCTTTTCTCACATCAGACAGATGTACACAAGGAAGTCCTGCATCTCGCTTCTGGCACAATTAAGAGCAATTGTTTGGGACTCATGTTTGAAACAATTTAACTAATTATCTAACAGTAAAAAACAAAACAAAACAAGAAAACCAGTGCATAAATACAAGTTTAGCTAAAAAGAAATAGTCAAAAAAAAAAAATTAATTAAATTGGGCCATGTGAAAAATCACAGCTGTTAGTTTTTTTTTTTTTTTTTGACTAAAGAAAAAATCTGTACAGATTGGCCCTATTAACCATAAACAAAGAAAAGAAAAAAATAATAAACCCATACACGGAATCCCCTGATGTAACTCGTTTCATAAATGCTTGTGTGGGGACATGAATTGTAATATTGCCACTAGGCCCTTGGGATGAGCTTTGTGATTGAGCAATTATTACAAGCTCAATTACTATCATCACATTATCACTGCTAATCCATCGGTGTCAAAGACGTGGTGCGCGGCTCATCGTATCTTCACACAGCCTTTCCGCCGCTCTAATGAAAGGCACTAAACCCCTGCCAACTGACTCATATGAACACCCCTGTGCCTGCGCCCTCCCCACCCTGCGCACTGTAAAGTTGTCGCTAGGATGAGTGCTTCCATTTTTTCTAATTTCACCTGACAGCACTACAGGCGTTTCTGGCGAGCAGCGCTAATTTCTGACATGCCTCAGCAGACAGAGACTCGATCACCCGGGTGTCATCAGACACGAGCAGGGAAATCAGACAGAAGGACGGAAGTAACAGTTCAGAGCTGAGTTTGGATAATAAAAATGCTCAAGGCACACTTCAGAATATCAGAAAGTAATTTATATGAGAATTCTATAAAACAGTATGACATACTCACACATAACAATGGAAATTACATTTTTAGTATTATGTTAAAAATGTTACAGATTTTGATTTCAAATAATGCTGCTCTTTTATTTCTCCCCCAGTTTCACAGAAAAGGCTTAAACGGATTAGCTCACTTTTAAAAAAACTTTTGCTGATAATTTACTCACCCCCATGTCATCCAAGATGTCCATGTCTTTCTTCAATGGACTTCAATGGGACCCAAACGATTCAAGGTCCAAATGACAGTTTCAGTGCAGCTTCAAAGGGCTTTAAACGATACCAGACGATGAATAAGGGTCTTATCTAGCGAAATGATCGGTCATTTCAAAAATAAATAAAAAAGTTTAAGTTTTATAAGCACAAATGCTCGCCTTGCTCTGTTCTGTGATGCACGTTCGTGACGTCACTTACTGTAATACGCAGTTACATTGAAAAGGTCTCACAGAACAGAGTCATCAGAGAACAAACCAAGGCGAGCATTTGTGCTTGTAAAACTTAAACTTTTTTATTTATTTTTGAAATGACCGATCGTTTCGCTAGATAAGACTCTTATTCATCGTCTGGTATCGTTTAAAGCCCTTTGAAGCTGCACTGAAACTGTCATTTGGACCTTAAACCGTGTGGGTCCCATTGAAGTCCATTATATGGAGAAAAATCCTGGAATGTTTTCATCAAAAACCTTAAGAAAGAAAGACATGGACATCTTGGATGACATGGGAGTGAGTAAATTATCAGCAAAAGTGAACTAATCCTTTAAGGCTAGTCCCAGACTAAAATGTATGTTTAAGCTGTTTTAATTAAAAGCAACTGGCATAGACATATCTTAAAATATTTCAGTGCCATTGTTTCGTCTCAAAATGCATAATGTTTTTTTTTATTTATACATTTATAAAATCTACTTAAATGTCCTAATTGAACTAAGGCCTAATCCTGGCTCTGTTTATTAAAAAAAGAAGAAGAAAAAAGGGAAGAAAAAAAAAGCTGGAAAAAGAATCACAGTTTCAACACAAATATTTAGAAGCACAACTGTTTTCAACATTGATGATGATAATAAGAAATGTTTCTTGAGCACGAAATCAGAATATTTGAATGATCTTTATAGGATCATGTGACACTGAAGACTGTAGTAATGCTGGAAAATCAGCATTGGCACTACAGGAATAAATTATATTTTAAATATATTAAAAATTTAAATTGTAAAATGATTTCACAATATTACTGATTTTAAAAGAAAAATGTACTCACCCTCATGTTGCCCAAAACCCCTATGACTTTTTTTCCTCTGTGGAACACAAAATGAGAACTTTTTAATTTTTGGGGTATTACTGAAATTCTCTCTCTCTATTTGTCAGTTTGTACTTCTCTAATATAGTGAGGTGGATCTCCAAAAGCCTTGAGTTCTTGCAGCAGAACTGTTTCTCTCAGCTGGTTAGGCTGATGGATCACTTTCTCCCCACACAGCTCCACTGATCGCCAGCTTAAGGAGCTGCAGTGGTGGACTGGGACCTGCCTGGTCTTTTGTTTAACCCTACCGACCTCACCACCCCCAAATATCCCTCCAGTTAACAACCTCATTACAAGTTCACTGCCTGAGGCACCCACTCTTTCTCTCTTCTCTCTCTCTCACACAATATTGTGCATAAGTTTTAATTTGGCTCTGAACAATTGAATAATCTCACCTAACATGGACAACACGATAAAGGGTCGTCTCATAAAAACAATAAATGAATAAATACC
The DNA here is from genome assembly GCA_036326025.1 of Chrosomus eos. Lineage (NCBI taxonomy): Eukaryota > Metazoa > Chordata > Actinopteri > Cypriniformes > Leuciscidae > Chrosomus > Chrosomus eos. Next base: position 14,305,322 of record CM070831.1, read on the forward strand.
TTAATAAATAACTCTCATGGAATGAGAAAACTATTGAAACCTTGCAGGCAGAACTGGTACTAAACAAATCAGAGGCCTGACGTCTTCTAATGATCCAGTTATGTAATAATATTGCTGTAATGGCACAGTACATGCTTCATAAATTACAAAGCCACTAAAACGGCTTCTAAATGGTATTTGCATGCTCACCACCCATAACATAAATTTACATACAGAATGGTGACTGGAATTGAAAATCAACTTTGATCCACCCTACTAATGAACAATTACAAACCTGGTGCTCTCAGGCCCTGATTTGCATTCTAAGAGCCAGGCAAAAATGTTACTGAGAAGCATTTATCTCCTTCTGCAGAGAGAGCTTGTAATTCCTGACAGCCGGGTCAAAGTTTCTGTTTAATCTAGATCGTAATTTTTAAAAATCTGCTGATCAAGTGAATTTTAATAGAATAAAATATAGTCTATTTGAAGGAAACACTAAAAGAAGACACCCACGATAGGAAACACATGTCCGAGATTTTGAGTTATGGCATGTCGGGTGGATCTAGGAATGCACGTAACGCTGTGTTTGTTGGAAAACGGTCTGCGCACGGCACCATCAAAGCCCTGCCATAAGGCCAGGTGCTTCTGAGGTGAAGTATAAGCCCCAGGGTATTATGCTTTACCCCTGCATATCAAAATGCCACATGCTGGGTCCAACTTATCTTGCATTAAAAATGAAGCTTTGTCGAGCATCCTCAGATTCAGGATGTCTGGCTGTGTATTGAAGTTTGGACATTAATTAAAAGTGTGTGTGTGTGTGTGTGTGTGTGTGTGTGTGTGTGTGTGTGTGTGTGTGTGTGTGTGTGTGTGTGTGTGTGTGTGTGTGTGTGTGTGTGTGTGTGTGTGTGTGTGTGTGTGTGTGTGTGTGTGTGTGTGTGTGTGTAAAATAAAAAATAAACAGGTAATGATAAAATATAAATGAAACAATACATTAAAACCCTAATGTAAATACATTTTCTCTAACAGCCACATGCATACAACAGCTCAGATATATAAAACAATCTCTAAAAAAGCAATACACAGTAGGGAAAATAAAACAGAACTAACTTCGAAAACCATTTTTGTAGTGCCTTAAACTTTGCATACCACCTTTACACCTTTAAAATGTATTCAACAGTGTATGACGCCTAAAAGATGAGTTGCTAAACAAGTGCTTTTAAAAATATTACTGTGAAAGTGAGACTTGTTTTGGTAACCTCTTTCAATAAAACACTCGAGGTGTCGTTTCTGACATTCACTTACCTCCAATGGCTCATGTGCTGCGAGGCGTCTTCCTCCCTCCATCGATCAATACTTACAAATGCCAGCATCCTCCTGACTAATGTGTTTGTGTAATAATATCTGTATCACACACAAAGCTGTTTGTCACACACACAGATGCACACAAACACACAGACATGCAGTAAAGCAATAAATTAATCAGGAGATTAAGTGGAAAAAAGCCATTGATTTTTTGTTGTGTGCAAATAGGCATGAGCAGCGAGGAGCACTGGGGTGGAACAAGCTACAGATGTGTGTGTGTGTGTGTGTGTGTGTGTGTTGTGTGTGTGTGTGTGTGTGTGTGTGTGTGTGTGTGTGTGCTTGAATAAGAAATGAAATGCTTCTAGCAATAGTTACCAATATTTTGATGTACCGTGAACAGTACATAAAAATATATTCATAACTTTTCATAATTAAACTAATCACTTAGTCAAGTTCACCACCATAAAACAGAGTTTAATATAGAATCTTTATGGAGAATTTGGATCAAACATACGAAATCATGCAAACCAAATCATAATTTAAGATTATGTAAAGGCTAAAGCTGAGTATAAATTAAGCCTATTGCAGCTAATGAAGTTTGCTTAATAGCTTCTGTTCCCGCTGCAAAGGTCTCACCTTTCTCCACCAAGGACTGATGTTGGGGAAAGGAGGGGTTTGATTTCTTTGCCAACTGGCACATGTTCCATGGGAAAGCCAGCCAGCATCATCCCAGCGTGATACAGCCTTGCCTGGCAGAACTCCATTCATCCTGCAGACACCCCACCCGTCCCTTTACAACAGGAATCCACAAGTCCTGCTGCACTGCGAGGAACCAGACCAAAGACCCCGTTTACATCCGGTATCCATTTGGGCGATATGATAACAACAAGACTAAATACGGGGACTTTTCACTAAAGGTGCAGACGTGCAGTCACATACATTAGTAATATTTCACGGCCAAAAAGGTAAATTTTATATTGTCAATAATGTAGCGATATTCTCACACAAGTTTACTTTCTTTCCAAGCAACTTTCTTTTTGGCAGCGTTGCAATATGCATCGGGACATCTTTCGAATGCGTGATTCGGCGCTTATGCACGAGAAGCGCAATGTTTACATAGAAAAAAAAAAGCACGGCTGTGGAACGTAAAAACTTAGTACAACACATTTTGTGATTTGATCACTTAAACCGCGTTCAGATTAAGTCGGAAATGTATTTGGTTAGACTCTGACAGCAACCAAGGACCGCCTACAGACCTGCCAATCATCCACTGCCCAGAAACAAGTTCGCCGGATATGTTCGACTCTAAAACAAATTAAGAGGCCGTTCACACAAAACGCATTTTTGCATTGTGCTCACGTTTCTTCTTCAAATAGAAGACCTTGTGTTTTTCCCCACTCCCCTGGCTGCAAATACGCATAATCCTTTACTCTGATCTGATGATTAGCAAGTGAGTTGTGAAAAAAGACACAAAAATATGTTTCAAGCAGACTAATCATATTAGCCTATCAATAATATCCCAGCAAATTACAGACAGGTGTGATAATATGTAGGCCTATTTATTAAGCAAATATGAACTTATGAAGAACGTTTCCTAGTGGTTAAACTAGCATGTTGATATCCGAGATTATGAGGAAGCTATAAGGGGCCATTCACAGAGATCATTTTTTGTGTTGAACAATTCGAGACGGCGTGCTGTCCAAGGAGAGGGTTCCGAGCTCTGTATTTTGGCCCAAACCCAGAGTACTCCCCCTGTATTCCTGGCTGTGGTAGGAACCAGCCAAGAGTGAGGAGTCGGGGTGGTGGAAGGATGCTGAAAACTGTAGAGGACCATAGGTGAGTCTATCCATGGGTGATTGGATGGATGTGTTAATTTCTGATTGGAATGACGCGTTGATTGGGTAGATCATTTGAAAGTGTTCCTCCCGAACTTTGTTAGTAAAAATCCTTTAAACTTCTGCATTTCTGAATCATAGCTTTACCATACAGGTCACAATGTCATTCGTATGAGTACAGCCTTGAATCTATTGCAGGTCTGATATGCAAATGAAAAATCCCACAATGCATTCTCACGTAATGCATGAGCGCAATGCCTGCCGACCTCCGGATCCATATGCCTCTGAATGTGAAATGCTCACTCTTTCAGACTCTGTATGGTTTACCCTCCGCGTCCTGATGGCTTGCCCTCTCCGTCACTCCACTTTTTTTATTTGCTGCATACATTTCCATGTCTTCGTTTGCAGAGGCCACTGGGAGTGGAGAAGCAGGAAGGGGGCAAAGTGGAGCGAACAAGTGTGGAGGATAGTGACTTAAACAGCTCCTTCTGTACGCCATTCACCTTCACTGACCGCCACAGAACACACACGCACACACTTGCTTCCGTTCCTGACCTTACAAAGCCATCACTGTTGGGGGCAAAGGTAAAGCAGATGCAATCGTCTCATTGCTATTCCCTCAACAAAAGAGTGCGGATGAATAAACAGCGTCCATCAGGCGGCCGGAATATAGCCGAGTGAATGAGGTGTTTGGAAAGGGGTCAGGGAGAGGTGACTGTAACCATGTCAGAACCACAAGTGAGCCCATTGGTAGGCAACAGTCGACAACAGGTGGACAGATGGTGCAATTGGCCTGAGACCTCAACAACGAAAACTTTTTGATACCATCTTTATTTACAATGACTTGTCAACTTCTGCTTCTTTAGAGCATTTTCTGCTTTCGTTCCGCAATGATTCAGTTCTTCTGAGGCAGTCACTGTCTTTTGTTTAATCTATAACTGTCTTTCACTCTCTTGTGTGCACTTCCTTCCATAAACACACACCTGTGCACTTCCTCCCCTTCTGCCTTGAGCGATCCCGTCTCTCTCTAAGAGGAAGTGCAGTGTTTGAGACAGCAGATGGTGGCTTACCTTACTTGACTCTGGCATGCACCTGCCTTATAAAATAATCATAGAAATCATACGCACGTTCAACAAATGAAACGTTTAATCATCTAAAACATTAGAACCCACGCACAGACCATACGTAAAACTCCATCCGCATAGATCCTGAAAAATTAAATCTGTTTATTCTGTTAACTGAGAGCCATCAATTATATAGTGAATGTTTCAATTAGAAGCTTTGCCGTGTAACAATGTCCTCATAGAGAGCGTCCAGAGTGTTTAAAAAACAATGGAGTACAGATATGGACCGATTTAGTGACAAAGGAGACTTGGAGGATGTATTTAAGTGTGTGTGTGTGTGTGTGTGTGTGTGTGTGTGTGTGTGTGTGTGTGTGTGTGTGTGTGTGTGTGTGTGTGTGTGTGTGTGTGTGTGTGTGTGTGTGTGTGTGTGTGTGTGTGTGTGTTTGTGTGTGTGTGTGTGTGTGTGTGTGTGTGTGTGTGTATGCAGCACCTGGGTTGTGGTGCTACCTGCCGCAGAATCCTGATTGGGTTTGTTAAATAATGCATGGCTCTGAGGACAGGCCTTTGATAAAGTGTAGCACAAGAGCCCATGCATAAACAGCCACCATATGCAGAGGAAATTGATGGAGGAGATAAACTCCTTTCTGTGTGTGTGAAAGTGCCAGTCTGTGTGAGTATTTAACTGTATCAAGGGTGTATTTTTATGTGCAGGTTTGCATGGGCATCCTACATATTACCATAGAGGCCTAAAAAGTACTTTGGTGGTATACCATGATGAAATCAAGTGGAAATGCAATGGTACTTTGACATATATCATGAAACTGCATGGTTTACATATTCATATTAACTTTAGACTTGTAAAAAAGGAAATAATCACAGGAATAAATTACATTTTAAAATATATTAAAATAGAAATATTATATTTTACAATATTACTGTTGTTTTATCAAATAAACACAGCATTTGTGAGCATAAGAGACTTCTTTCAAAACCATAAAAAAAATCCCACAAAGTTTATAAATAAACAAGCTATAAACTTGCAATATATACATAGACATGCAACCCTGTGTATTTCACATTAAAAGGTATAAAAACTATAATGCCCTCAAGAGTTATTTCTGCTTTATGAATATTATGTATGTGTTTAATGATATACTGTCGATAACAACATAATCTTCAGCATTTTTATATTTCCTATGATGCTATTCAGTATCTGTTTGTGCAAGTGTGTGAATGTGTATTTGTGTGTAGCTTTGAGTCTGTGTAACTGTAGTGGGTCAAGGGGCTGTCGTTGGGGTCAAGGACTGCTTTGTACATGCGAAGATGCAGTGCTTTCTGTGGATCTGAAGAAAGAGCCGCTATCATCATAAACAGCCTGTGTATGGAGATACATGCAAACTAGCCTCTATCTTAGTCCGCCCACCTTATCACAGAACAGTGTCACCCTGATCTCATCGCCGCTCATCCTTTCCCCCCCCCCCTTTTTAATCTATCTTTATTCTGTTATATAGTATGTCAGTCCATCCCTGATTTTTCTTTTTCTTTCAGGGATTTTTCTGTTTTCTACAAGTGGTATATGACATGACTATGGGCAGGGCTGACCCCCTATAGCCCCCAAAATGTATTTACATCAAAGCCAGAAGTTACAGATCCAGGACCTTGAAATGGACCTATTATGCCCCTTTTTACAAGATGTAATATAAATCTCAGTTGTCCCCAGAATGTGGCTGTGAAGTGTCAGGTTAAACATGCTGAAACATATCTCTGATCCCCTGCCAAAAACTAAAACATTTGTTTGGTTCTGACTATCATCTCTATTTCGGTCACACTCAAGTGACACTGCAGATCTTCAACATCATGAAAGTTCATTATCTGCATTCATTTTAAAACCATATCAGTCTAAACTATTGATATATGTTTTTTTGAGCGCACACATCTGCGATAACATTACAGAAAGCTGGATGTCAGACGGCTCATCCCGTGAGTATTAAACTAAGTTCTCTTTCACTTCTTATTATGCGTCAACTATCAAATACACACAAGGTTGTCAAACAATGTTCACATAAACAGTAAGTAAAGAAATCACACGTTAGATCTGTGTATTAAAGTGAAAGCAGCAAAATACAATACCTGCTATGCTGTTAATATGAATCAGACGACAAAAGAAAAAAACAGAAAATCACTCACTGCTCTTGATTGAATTAGCTTTAGTAGCTTTAATACATTTTGTTCTTGAATGCTGCTGTTAAATGCTGTGGTGAGGAGGTTGGGAGATAAATATGTGGGAACGGTACAGGTCTATGCTAATAGGGCAGAGTCCGTCAGCAGCCGTGGGCGGGGCCTAAGCTTTTGTGATGTCATAAAAGTTGACACTTCTTATGATTGATGGGGATTTAAAAAAAGAGGAGTGGGTGGATTTTTACCACCACTGCCGACACACATTTATGTTCAAACACCATGTAAAAGTGAATTTAGCATAATAGGTCCTATTTAGGTCCCGCATCTTGTAGCCCAAGTCTAAAAGTCTCCTTACAAGAAACCCCTATACCTACTCTAATCTCCTTTCCTGCCCACACCAAACCATAAACAATAAAAAATATACTGGGGGAAAAAACAAACTCTTTTGTGTGTGATACTTCAGCTTTAATTTACCTAGACCATTAATATTTCAACTTTCTTCTCTTTTCTCCGGGTGGTCACAGTGGTGGCGGGTGTGCTGAACCGTCACACCCTTGTTGTTTCAAAGGCATTAATATTTTAGCCTGCTTTATTGGAGATCCTTGTTTCACATCCCAAAACCTCAGTGGCACACAAGAACACACAGACTATCACACATTACCTCTTTGCTCCCGTCTTCGGTCTTTTCCTCTATTTCTATCTCTGTTCTAAATAATCTCGTTTTGCTCCTTTTCACACCCTCTTGTATGAGCACTATTGGTTCTTTGGCCCTGTCTGTGGGCTTTTAAAGAAGTCTATTAAGACACTTTCCATGCCCTTATTAATTTAATTTGTACTGACAATGTCCAACACCACATCATTTTCTTTTTCTTTTGTAACATTCTGTGCGGGAAATGCACACAATTAAATCATATTTTCACACTTTTTTGCAAAAAATAGAGCCTGCTTGGAAATGATGCACATTTAAAAAAGACAAATGGCAAATATGATATTTACCTAGATTTTTTTCTTCTTCACACATCACATATTGTATTTATTCTCAAGCTCTTAATTCTCACTGTGCTGTCCTTTATAAACAAGCACACTAACCTTTGATTTTTGGTGATATTTGGTGGAAATAATTTAATGAAACTTACGATCAGTATAAATTGACAACTCATTTTCATTGTCTTTCTTCAACATAGTTGTAAAAATTTTATAATTTTATAATTTCCATATATTTTAAGATTAAAAATCTGTCTGGAACAAGGGCAAAAAAGGATTGGTGCTTTACAACAAGGTACCATTAGTTAAGGTTAGTTAAATTATTAACAGTGATCAATATATTTGTCAGAGTATTAAATAATCTGTTCTTTGTTAGTTTTTATCATCTCAGGTCCATTACACTTTTAATAGATATACACAACTTTTGATTTGAATAATGTATTAAATTGATTGTAAATGTTGAAAGGATAATTGTCTAAGATTAATATGCTATATTAAAAGATTTGGTCATTGTTAGTTCAAATTAACTAATTTAGTTAACCAAAGTTACCAAGGCATCTGAACATTTTCAAATAAACTATGAAGGCTTGAAAAGTTACCAAAAAAACTTTAAAAACAAAAAAAGGACCTATAGTACATAAAAGTGCCTAAAGTTAGAAGTCTATTTTGTGCAGGTCATATCAAAGGACACAACACGTTTTCATCCGTAGAGTCCCAGCAGAGCTTTCCTTATTCAAATGTCCAATCTACTCTCCTCTCTGCTGAGTATTTACTCTAATAGACCTCCAATGAGGCGTTGGGAGTGAAGCATCAAACACAAGTTCATTAACCTGCCGCTTTTCTGAAGCATCTTCCTTTTTCCCCTCACCTCGGTAATGCGCTCTTCCTGCCTGCCTCAGTCATTACCTTTCGCTCTGATGTGTGTGGATGCGATTGCATGATTGTGTACGTGTGCATGTGTGTGTGTGTGTGTGTGTGTGTTTGTTTCTTAGTTACATCTTACCATCACAGTGTCTTGGCACGCATACGCCCACACACGGTGCATAAAAGTGAGGACGTTAGAGGTGATCTTCGGTAGGCAAATGGGAGCTACGAACGGAGCCTTTGACGAGACAAAATACACTGCCAAACTCAACACACAAACACACACCCAGGAGGAGGGAAAACACAGAGCAATAAGCAATTTGAAAAGTTGGAATTGGATTTTGCAGAGAAGGAGGAGGCCGTTGAGGACTCTTTTCTCACAAACCAGTACCAGACGAAGCACATGCGCACATACGAACCTGACGGGATGCCATATTGAAATGCGCACTGTCTCTAGGGCACTTATACACCCCTGACATTTTTTTTAAATGCAAAATGGGTTGTTTTTGCCCACTGACCCAATCACCTTAGCCAAACTCCAATGTGGCCCCACCCTTCCATGGACACCCCCGCACCATTCGCCGAGGACTCTCTTCTCATTTGCCTATTCATTTAAAAAACACCAAATGCCCACTGAGATCCAATATGGGGCAGAGGCAGGGGGCTCGAACAGGCCCACAGCGGGGTAGAGCCGTGAAAGAGACGGGGAAAAAGAACGGAACAACCTGGTAGAGAGGAAAAGAAAATAAGGGAGAGAGGTGGAGGATGACCAGGCGTCATGAGGAAACATCTTCAAATGTATATCTCTCACTTCTCATCCAGCTTTCAGGCTGGTGGGTGGCGGGTTGATTGGTTAGAGCTGCCCGCTCGATGGGTCCTGTACGTGAACGGACCATTCTCACCCCCTCTGTCTTTCTCTCTGTAGATGGAAATGCTATTAAAAGACACAAAACTGGTACACAAGGTCAGATAAAGTCCACTAGACGTTGCTTAACACGTTGATTAAGACCAAACGGAGGTTTAAAATGAAAAGCTCAGATCAGCTTGCTGATGAAATTGTCTGGAGTTACTGTGGTTTTTTAAAGTATAGTAGTTAAGTTCAGTTCCTCAAGTAATTTACACTCCTCTGTGTTTGTTGGTTTGAAGAACATGGCGAGGAAGAAAAAAGAGGAAGTTTGTGTTACATGGTGAACAGCCAATCACATTCCTTTTGGTCATTACCCAGAAAACAATAAACTTGCAGTTTATTGTTAAAATGTATCATTGTATGAACACAACAGACTTTTTGACACAAACATCAGCATGTCTGTCCATATTAACAGTAAGACTTTGGTAGCATATGTGAAGAATAAACTCATCCAAAAGATTTGTGAGAAGAAACACATGTGCTCTCTAAAAACATCTAATATTTTCTCCTTCTTCCTTATTATCTCTCTCATCACACAAACACACACATGCACACGCAGGTTATTAGGCCTAATTGCAGAGGCGATGCTGCTTTCTTCCATGGTACAAGCAAAATCAAAGTGGAGCTTTCCCTCCTCCTTTCTTCTTCCTTCATTGCCTGCAATATGCTTGTTCCCAGACCTCTTGTTCTAAATACTTCAAGCGTCTGGTGACAATGAGGCTAGTTGTGGACCTCTTAAAACGCAATAATCTCCATATGAAAAGAAACGCATTGTAAACGACTCCCTCCAAACATTAAAAGTAAGGTGTTTATGGTTAGCATCGTCTTTTGAAGACTCATGAACTGCCAACGTATGCCGCGCAAGTCTCCGCGGCTAATCCATACAGAAACGCAGCCGTTAGCACAAAAGGGCATCCCATAGTGAGGAGCATATGCAAAAATCACTGCCACATAATAGCCTCTATATCCTTAGGATATTGAGAGTGAGCCACCAGTGAATACAAAAGGATTTGCCCTACCAATGGCAAACCTGGCGGTCACGCGGCCTCACTAATGCTAACATCAGGGCTTATGGCATACCTGTACCCCAGGAGAGATAAGCGAGAGCCGTGTTCAATCCGCTGCTAAGCCAAGTGTCCCCAGTGAGATGGCTCACCTATTGTCTATGCTCCTTATCATAATGTAGGCCATGTTGTCTTCCCTATTTCGCACCGACCATTCAATTAGCCCCCATTTCCATAGTAATTGAGGCAAGCGTTGGAAGGGTCAGCCATGACAAGGGGATGAGAAGTGCCCGACAAGACTTTTTTAAAAGGGCTCTGTTCGAGCTGGCACACAGGCGGGGTCTTTAATGGTGTCTTTCTTTGTTGCAGTTGTTGGTCTTGTTCAGAACACTAGCGTAGAAGTTGTTATAGCTATTTTTAAGCACTGCTTTCTACTTGTCAGGTTATCTTATTTTTGGATTGTAAGGTTCAGTGCCCGGTTGCATAAAGCACCTTAAGTTTTTCCCTTAAGTATGATACCTAAGGGGCGATTTCCCCTTAAGAGAATAACTTAAGGGTGTTGCATATAATCTCTTAAACGGTTCTCTTAGGTAAGGGAAACATTTAAGTGTTTCACGACAGCGATCCTGGATTCACGTTATAAAAGTCTGTTGTTGCTATAGATACGCAAAACACTAACATGTCGGAATATCACGTGTCAGTCCAGTGACGCTTTCACGCAACACCGCGTACTTAGCTCCGAAAGTGGCGGCAGGTTGTGTTGTTCACGGTCTCATGCTTTGGCATTTGTTTAGGTTTTGTGAATGCATTTCTGGCTCTGTGTCTCGAAATAAAGCTGAGTATATTTCCATAGCATACCTGTTTTTTCTGTCATGATTCCTTTTAAAACACAGAATCAGCTCGTTCTCCTGTGAATTGTTTTCTGCACGGGTCGGCCACACACTCTCCGTGCGCGCACTGACTTAACGTTGTGATAGTCTACATGCGAGTCGCGTGTAATGACAGACAGACAGCTGTCTAGTTTGATAGCGATGTCAAATATTGCGTGTCGATTAAAATTCTTGTATTCTTGCAACAATTATTCATAGCTAAATTGGTCCAAAGGGTTCTCCCTATTCCCTATGATCTTCAGCTGGTTCCATAAATTCAGCCATTTCTTATTTTTGTCCGCGTTACTCTTAAGGTTACGATTTCCAAACCTTAAGATATACTTAGGGAAATTACCGTTAAGGGGTTTTATGCAATACTTAACGGTTACTTAAGTGAAAAAACAGCATTTAAGGGAAATTCTAAGTGTTTATGACGTTTCACTTAAAAAAAAACCGTTAAGTAACACTTAAGGGTATTTTCTGCAACACCCTTAGGTTTAAGGGAAACATAAGGGCGACCTTAAGGGAAAATTACACTTAAGGTGCTTTATGCAACCGGGCACAGGTGTTAAGAAGGCAAAGTATATTTGTTGAATGTTGAAATAAATTCTGAGCTACAGGAGCTGTAATGTGCTAAGCATATGACAGCATGCTAGCACCACTGGTATCTCTTGTGCTAGTGGAAATCAATTACAACAATGAATTTTACATGCATTTTCTTTTTTATTAGATTTGTCTGATTATTAAGGACATATGTGTGAGGAACAGACAGTTATCTATGTCATTATTTACTTAAATTAGCACTAGTATTTCAAAGATTAGTTCGCTCAAAACCAAAAGTTCTGTCATTATTTGCCAACCCCCAATGTCCAAAACTGTATGACTTACTTTCTTGTGTGGACCATAAAAGAAACTGTTTTGAGAAATGTCTCATTGTCTTTTGTCCATCAAATGGAAGTCAAAGGTCAACAACAATGAATGGTTACCAACATTCTTCAACAATTATGTTTTATTAACAATCCCATCTATAAATATTTGCCTATTCAGATTTTTTTTGTCTCAAGAACCAATGACATTTAGCATAACTGAGGTCAAATCTGACGTTTAATGTATTGACATCCCATTTTTACATTTACTCACATGTAAAATTTGATTGAAGAGCTGCATGAGGGTCTCATTCAATAAAATCGTACAGACTTCAGAATAGCTGCGTACAGACTACTTTTACAGTGTCGTTTTTGGGGCTTAAGACCTGATTCGTTTTAACTGTATGGAAAAGAGCAGCGCTAACAGTCTGTTAAACTACATTTTTTTTCATTCCCCAGAAAAAAGAACATAGTTTGAAAAGACATGAGTGAAGTTAATGTTGACAGAATTTTCATTTTCATTGAATTATTCCTTTAAAAAATGATGGTACGTCCTGGTGTGGGCCTAAAGACTCAGTCAATGTAAATCCCACATTAAACACAAGCCTGTCACATACGTCTAGTGTCTTCTCTTTTTTTCTCCTTTAACCGTCTCTGTCACTTTCTCAATCTGTCTTTCTGTCGCTTTCTCTCTCTTTCACAGAAAGAGTCACGCTGTCATTACTAGAACTTTGTTTGGCTGTCTTTCTCTGTCTCTTTTTCTGTCGTTCACTCTCTGTCTCTATCTACCTCTCTGTCAGAGATAGTGCCAATAACACTGGCAGTCAGTGCCAAGCTCTTATGTAGTTTTATGTACACCACCCCTGTCTGGCACGATGTATGACTGAAAGAGAGAGAGGGAGGAGGAGACAAATAGAGAGAAAAGGAAACAGGGGATTGCATGCAGATGCAAGGCCCTTCTCGTTTACAAATATGCAAATAATGTTGCCTTTGTGATATGCAAATGAGAGATTACAGACCGCTAATTAGGGTCAAAAGAACTGTTCACGTCAATTAGGGAGAATAAAAAATGATACCCCGATCGGCTGGCCCTCTTCCCTCCCACCCCTCCACCTCCTACCCTTGCAGCTCACCCCTGCCATGGATATCCTTCCCTTTTGTCTTAAAAACAGGAACAAAAATGAGGACCAATAAAAGAGACATTAACACAGGGGGGGCGGCGAGCATATGCTTTCAATCGTCAATCTTTTATAAGATCAGTCCAGCTGCACCTCTATTGAGAGCCGCCTCCACCTCTTCCCTCTCCTTCTCCCTGCTATGTACCTGTCGGACGCGGCTGCAGGAAGAGCGAGGCCTGGATTTGCATTCTAATGACCCCCCCCCCCCACACACACACACCACCATCTTCCACTCCCTTTGCCTGGCCCCTGAGAGGCAGCCCCTTGCATCACCCAGAGATCAATTAGAGCAGTCCCACCGCCTGCCGCTACTTGTGCCGACCTCCTCTCTCCTCGCTCCTCACACTCTCCCTTCCCTCCCTATCAGTTCTCTTTTGCCCTCTCGTTCCCTTAACATCCACCCGTCCCTCTCTGGGACGTACTGCTGCTCACTTGCTTCCCTCTCTTTCCACCGATGCCCTATCCAGTCTTCTCGCTTTCTCTCCTTTTCTTTTATACTAAAATTTCTACTCAGTTGTTCCTAAAGCTAATCTGCCATGCAGTTTACTGCCTACATAAGCAACATCATAACTGAATTACACCTCATTCTCTCTACATACTGTATACAACCAATACAAACTGCACTCAAAGCACTGAGGAAACTTCACTCACAATTAATTTCAGGAAGAAAGGTGATAGCATGTTTAAGCAAATGACACAATATACAGTTTTATTTTAAATGCTGGACTTGACACAACACACACACACACACACACACACACACACACACACACACACACCACACACACACACACACACACACACACACACACACACACACACACACACACACACACACACACACACACACACACACACACACACACACACATATAATTTTATATTGTATCATATTTAGCAGCCATTACTCATCACTAATCATTTTAACACTGTATTTACACTGTATGCACCAAAGCAACCATTGCAAATCCACAAAGATAGCAATATCTGAAATCCTTGTCCTTGTGGGGACATTTTTTGGTCCCCATGAGGAAACAGCGTATAAATCATCCTAAGTGATGTTTTTTGAAAATGTAAAAATGCAGAAAGTGTGTAATGTTTTGTGTATTGTGCTGTGGTGAGTAGGTTTAGGGGTAGGGTTAGTGTAAGGGGATAGAATATACAGTTTGTACAGTATAAAAATCATTATGCCTATGGAGAGTCCCCACAAAGGGTGTGTGTGTGCGTGTGTGTGTTGGTGTGTGTGTGTGTTGTGTGTGTGTGTGTGCATGCGTGCGTGCGTGCGTGGTGTGTGTGTGTGTGTTGTGCTCTTGTTTTTGTGATATATGAGGACACAAATATGTATAATGACATGCATATTACACTGGTATTACAACTTACACGTGATATATGAGGACATTGCATGAGTCCTCATATTTCAAATAGCTTAAAAACTTAAAAAACAATGTTTTTTTAAAAAATGTAAAAATGCAGAATGTCTCATGTGATGGGTAGGTTTAGGGATAGGGGCAGTGTAGGGGGATAGAATATATAGTTTGTCCAGTATAAAAGTCCATTACGCCTATGGATGAGATCCCTTTAACAAGTAGTAAAGCGATTATTGACCTTGACTTGTGTTTGTGTGTGTGTGTGTGTGTGTGTGTGTGTGTGTGTGTGTGTGTGTGTGTGTGTGTGTGTGTGTGTGTGTGTGTGTGTGTGTGTGTGTGTGTGTAAGAGTGTACCTATGTTGCTTAAATTTGCTGATACTATAAGTTTGGGACAGAACGTTTGTCTCTCCCTCAAGTCATGGATTTTTTTTAAGCTGACTGTTCTGTCAAATGTCCTTTCCTCTGATATCCTCCAGAGAGTGCTGAGAGCGGGACGGTTACCCCATTCAGTATTGGCAGCAGGTCTGCAGAGCCACAGCTGGATCCTTCCTACAACCCTCCAGTCTGCAAATGTGGCCTCTTTCCCACCTCATCCTCTGCCAATCACAGGGCCAGCCAACCAGAGGATGAGCGGCAGATCTGGGTTTTACATAGATTTCTGATGCCACTGATCCAGCCGATCAGTTAAAAAAAACAGAAACCCCTCTCAGTCCAGCAGTCCCAGTGTGCAATGCTGAATGTCAGCATGTTTAAATGCACAGTTTTGACAACTCATGCCAGTTAAGGAAAAAATCAAAAAGGTGATTGAAAAGGACAGGTGGTAAAGAAAGATGTGGGTAGAGAGAGTGGGTGAAAAAAATGGGGGAATTAAAGGGCAGATTAAAAGGTCAGGGCACAGAGCAGTCTGGTCTGTGTTTGCTCCCTCTCTCTGTCTCAGGTGCAATCATTATGGAGGTCTGGGCCGCGGGTGTCTAGGGTCTGCTGACTATGGAGCAGCTTCCATTAACAGAGTCCCAACACTCCAGCACTGAGTAGCTCTCAATTACCGTCTCCCAGCCCGCGCAGACTCCAGACACACTGTCACCCCGGAGAAAGAAAGAAACCAACAGAAAGTAGGATTATGTGTATAACAACTGCTCTAGATTGACTCAGACAGGCAGTGTGGCTGCCCTCCAATTGCATCCACAAACAAATAAACAAATGTTAACATCCAGTAGATATGCACTAGAAATATTTTTGAGAAGGATGGTATTATTAGATATAAGGCCCAAAGGCATGTATAGTGAACACACTGAAGGACAGTTCACTCAAAACAAACCAATCCATAATCAAAAGAAGAAACCTTTACTCATGTAATTGTTCCAAAACTGTATGATTGTCTTCTGCGGAACACAAATAAATTTTTTAGGCACAATGCACTAGAAACTGGAGTTTTCGATGTAAAAAAATGATGTAAAGCAACATTAAAAGTATCATAAAAGTGGTCCGTATGATGCATATGCACTATACTTTACATTTATGAAGTCATACAATAGCTTTGTGTGAGAAATTGTGTGAGAGAAACATACCGTATCTCATTGGCAGATTCATGAGAGAATTGTCATCTTTGATTTGTGTATGAATCATTAATTTGATTCACATAATTTCAATTAATTGATTCACTCAGTTTCTCACACAAACGATTCTCACACAAAGCTATCACATGACTTGAGGAGACTTGATATATAGCTCACAAGTCTATTTTGACTATTTTGCATCCTTTTTAAAGCGTGAAAGCTCCTGTTCCCCATTCATTATAACTGTAGAGAAAATATATGCCTTATTTTGGGAAGAACAAAAAATGAAATGTGTAAATGAAAATGTGATCTTAGGGAGAATGATTTCTTATAAAGATTAAATATAGTGCTCAACAGAATCAAACTGAAGGTAAATCAAACCAGCAACCTTATGAGGAGAGACGTCATCTTGCTATGGCACAGTAGATATCAAGATAAGTTTGCACACTCAGATAGAGAGCACTAAAAAACTAGAGAGCATTCTCAACCATCACTGGCCAAATGCATGGAGAATGAAAAAAATCGTTCTTCGTCCAACTGCAATGGATCAGACAGATTAGCCTCTAAGTTGTGAAATTTCCCCTTAGACTCAATGACCCCCATGGCTAAGGATTTGGGCCTGAAAGGGGCCATGATGGGGGTGTTGGGGTGTCACCCTGAGGATTAATGCTTCCCCACCCCGACACACACACACACACACACACACACACACACACACACACACACACACACACACACACACACACACACACACACACACACACACACACACACACACACACACACACACACACACACACACACGTGCTCACACAAAAACGCACAGATTTCTCCCTCCTCCTAATGATCTGTGAACCTCAGCTCTTCTCCTGCTTCCCAGCGCCTGTCAATCAAAGTCCAGATGGAAAAAGGAGGTTTTGGGGTTAAGGAGGTGGAGTAGGGCATGCTGGGAGGGTGAGGGAGGGGGTATGTGTGTCTGAGAGGGTGGTCATCATTCACGGGCAGCAGGCAGTTCCCAGTGTATTGATACGGCCGGCCAGAAGACGGGGCAAGGGAAGAAATGGTAGAAACGGAGAGCACAAAAATGGATTAGCATAACAGAGCCTGTCTCGTTAAAATGAGCATACCTCCCCTTCCATGACACGTCTCCTCTGTGAGACCTTGAGCTGCTGCATTTCTTCTTCCACTTCTGCACCTTCATCAAATACTTATTTGTTTAAAGAAACAACCAATAGTTGAGGTCACAAATCTTAAATTACGTGTAAATGACTATGATATAAACATAAAATGAATGTGATGTGGGCTATTAAGCGTCCATAGGAAGAAAAAACACAAATGAGATCTTTAATATCTCAAATGCTTCTCTTAGCAGCAATGAGATGGAATGGAGGGAAACGTTCGCATAAATCACCTTTGCAAGTGACACCAGAGAATAAAAACTCTGTGCGTCTCAGAGAAGTTTTCAAAAATATATCAACAATGTTTTAGACTTTCCAAAAAGTCGGAGATTTCAATATAACCTCAAATTTTTCTCATTCAATAATTCAAAGATGTATCAGAGCTCTACAGCATTTCAACAAATATGTCTTTTTTTAAATTTTTATCTATCCTATAAGGAGTTTTAGGTTTAACATCTGACGCAAAGTTGTAAAACATAACTGAGCACTTCATGAAATACAAAAAAGCGACTTCTAAATAAGAAAAGTGTCCCTCAATAGTACCGTCATCCAAATGTGATCTTTTCTGCACATACAGTCTGTGCACTGGTTTGATCACACAGTGACACCTCTATAAATCACATTCTTTATTAGTCTTTTTTACATCTATAGTATGTACTAACTGCTTGAGTGAGGCTTTATGGAGCATACCAGCAGGAACAGGTGTCATGCTGGTCAAAAGATGAGAGGGATCAATAGAACTGCTGATCATCTCAATCGATCTGCGGGGTCTCCAGCTGATAAGATCAATAAAGCATATGTATGCCTGCATGCCAAATGTTTCCCTGCCTGATCTCTTACCACGGATCGCTTAAGCTCCAATATGTCCGCCAGGAAGACATTCTTTGAGTGGTTTTTGGATGACTCTGATAAATACATATCCTGTTTGGTTTGTTTTAAACCTCAATATATTCTAGCATAGAAGATTTACACAAACCTTGAATGTGACATAATAAAACAACAGTCCTTGCTGGATGGGAAATTCTACCACAAGCAGGGTTCACCCTGTACGATTTTGGCTGTATGAGACTAATTTTGTGAATCCTTAAAGATTCCTCTGATCCTAGGCCAAAATCTGAAGTCTTTGATCTCTAATTTGACCATTGCTATCAAATTTGACCACAGATGAAATTATGGCAGTGTCAGAAGTTTTAAACCGCAATCCTGCACTATTCTTCTCAGATAACTGTCAAATAAACAAATAAGCGCAGAGCCTGCTGACGCAATAAGTGAGACAACAACAAACCACCACTTGCTCCACACACACTTCTTCATTTCACAGTTTTTGTTTTTAAGGAAAGCCATGATAGCTAGATGCTAGAGATTGATTTTGTTTGCTAGCCACCATTTCTACCCCACATGTAAATGCAGCTCACAGTCACTGAATGAGTCACGGATTGATTGAGAATGATTTGAGATTGACCCATGAGTTTCAATGAAAGCAAGAACATCTGACCATCTGTACAAAGAAGTCGCATGATGAATTAAATTTTTTATTTTCTATTCATAGAAAAAAATGGTTTCCACAAAAAACATAAAGGCGGCAACAAGATTTTTTTTAACACTGAAAATAACAAGAAATGTTTCTTGGGCACCAAATCAGCAAATTAGAACGGTTTCTGGAGAATCATATGACATTAAAGACTGAAGTAACATTTTAAAATATGCGATATAGAAAACAGCTATTTTAAATTGTAATTAAATTTCACATTGTAATTTTTACTGTAATGTTGATCAAATAAATGCAGTCTTGAGCATAAGAGACTACTTTCAAAAACATTCAACTGTGACCCCATACTTTTAGGTAGTGTATATTATGACAGAATATATAAATCTGGTAATTGATGTCCAACATTTTTTAACTTTTTCAAAAATAAATTGTATGGTCACACCTAATTCTCACTATTAACTATGACTTTTGCCTCAAGAAACTCTTAATTACTGCTTATTAATAGTTAGTAAGGTACTGTAGTCGTTACGTTTAGGTATTGGGTAGTATTAGTTATGTAGAATAAGGTCAAGCAGAATAAGGTAAACAGCCAATGTCCAAGTAAAATGCATGATAATAAGCAATGCGAATTGGACTCTATACTACAAATATGCAGCTTAATAAATTGAGTACAAATGCCTTAAGTATTCCTAAACTCACTGAACCCTAACAGGGTTGAAAGCTAAATGCCAGCAGTACGGCACAAGCGTCCCCTAAAATCCTGCCCTGACCCTGGGAGTCTCTCACACACTCTCTCTCCCCTGGCCACGGCTCTTTGTTTACTTTCACTCTCTGTTAGCTAGCTCTGCTGGAGCGAGGAGTGAATGGTCGAGGTATTGTCTCTTCTTCATGACCCTGGGTGACCTCATTCACAACCCTCAAAAACGCCATCTGCATGATCCAACAGTCAGGGGCCAAAGGAGGGTGGAAAGGTGACAAGAGCTGCATGACGTAAGAAACTAAAACCAATCAAAGAGGATGGAAATGAATGAATGATAGCCTGATGACTGATTGGTTTTGGTCAGACGGCAACAGAGATGCATTTCTTTGGTCTCTTTTATCCACCATATATAGTTTTGATTTAAATTGATAAACCATTGAGACAAAATAAAATGATATTTTACTTCATTTAGAGATCAAAATAAAACGTTTACCCTAAATAAGCACTGTGATGGCATCAGACGATAAAAGCTTTAATATACAGTATACTTATGGTACTTAATTTAATGGTATTCACAAGCTAAATACTTAAAATGCTAGAATGTATGAACGTGCTACATGTCCAAATAACATTCTTTATAACACTCTTCTAAAAGGTGTTTACAGTGATGACACAAAATAACCATTTTGGGTTCCTCAAAGAACCTTTTAGTGAAAAGTTCTTAAAAGAATATTTTTTTCTTATTCTGAAGAGTAAGAAAATGTATTTAAAGAAACTTTTTCCACTGTAAAGAATAGTGTGCAATGGAAAGGTTCCACAGATGTGAAGGTTGTTAAGAAAACCTATCTATACAAGTAAAAAATCTTTATTTTTAAGAGTGACCATTTGCATTTTGCTGGTAGTGTTGGTATGTTTTTGTTAGGGTATAAAAAAAGCAGTCTTTGCATTTTCCATTCAATCATCATCATCTCTTATTCCCCGATCTCTCGCTTCATCCGAGTTGGAGCATTCCAGGAGCCAGCCTGCTGCATGTGCGCAGGAGGTCGTTTTTCCCATGGGGTTGCAGGTGAAAAACCAGGACTCTCTCAGCGCCTGCGAGGGACGCCATCTGTCCCCACAGCTTCGTCTGCGGGGCCCATCCCCCCATCCCCTCCGCCCCCTACCCATCTCTCCATCCCTCCATCCTTACCCCCTCTCTCTCTCTCAAACACCTCATGCCAGCCCAGCAGGGCACATTACCCTGGAATGCAATTCCCCTCTTCACTCCTCTCCTCTTCTGATCTGCTTTTTAAATCTAATCTCCCGTCATCATACCGTACTGCACAATGCCTTTGCAAAACAGTCAAATTATAATGAAGTTCAGGGCCAGGAAAGTGATGCTGTGTTCTTGCCACGTCCTGCTCAGCTCCAGCCTGGTCTACAGTAACAATGCACAACCTGAGTCCAAACCTAAGCAAGTTTGTAAAATGCTAAGTGCCAGGGGTTTAATTATACTTTATTTATATACTTAAAATTATTTAGGGGAATTTGCACTTTGAATACTATACTGAAACTGAATAATTGTACTCAATTACATTTCAAATGCAACAATTATATTTGATACATTCTTTTAGCAAGCAAGTCGAGAGACAGTCAAAGTTTTGCAGCGCATCATGACTTCAGTAATTCAATCATGCTGAACAAATCACAAACATCACACACACACACACCACACACACACACACACACACACACACACACACACACACACACACACACACACACACACACACACACACACACACACACACACACACACACACACACACACACACACACCACACAACACACACACACACACACACACACACACACACTATCTAAATGGGGACATTCTATAGACGTAATGGTTTTTATACTGTACATCGGTGTATCCCCTTACACTAACCCTACCCATCAAACAAAACTTTCTGCATTTAAAAAAAAAAACTTTAATTACTTAATTTTTAACCAGATTTACATATGAGGATGTCCCTAAAGGAAGGTTTTTGGAGATTTTGGTCACTTCTGGGTACAAATTTATCCCCACAAATGACTTACAAATGAAGAATACAAAGTTAGATGCAATTTATTTTTAATTTTCACTAAATAAAAATTGTACAGTCAATTGAGAACAATAAAACATTTCAAACTTGAATGAGACTCATTTGTAGCCATTGTGAACTGACTATAAACATATCTGTGCCAAGTTGCCATGTTGCTTAGCAACTGTAAACAGCTTAATACAAAATTATATTACTTTCCAAAATAATTGTTTTTTTCTGATAATTATCAATAACATTTTAACTTTTTGTTGAACAGTGGTGTCTTTAGCAAAAAGCCACTTGAGTCTATGTTCCAGTGTTTTCACCGCCGTTTTGTGCCTAAAAATTGCACCTATTAGCCTAACTATGGTAAAATGGATAAAGTTCATTGCCTCTGGTAGCTTTTTGTATTAATATAGTCCTCAGGTTTATGTTAAATACTTTTTTAGATGAAAATGAACTGAAAAGAAGAAAACGATGAAGTTCTCATGAACGACAGTAAGTTACGTAAGTATCGTCGAATGGATGCGCTCAGCTGAGGTGGTGCAGAAGCAGGACGTGGTTGTGCTAACGGTCAGATGGTCCATTCCAGAGTGAGAGAGCACTTTCACGTGGGAACCCGGCCACTGCGCGCAGACAGACAACGCAAGGGCAGCTAAGTGTGAAGCTTCCAAACTGTCACTTATGCAGACAGCCTCCCTCCCTCTGCCTGTCTCTCTCTCTCTCTCTCTCTCTCTCTCTCTCTCTCTCTCTCTCTCTCCTCTCGTCACACTTAATCCATGGTCCCTCACAAAAAAACAGACAAGCACACAGGCACGCACACTCGTTCTCGCCATATAAACACACACACAAAACACAATGCGTCAATCTCCAGACATCACTGATAGGCAGGAGGGGGAGGGAGGAAAGAAAGAGGAGGGAAAGAGACAGAAAGAGAAAGACAGGAATGAGTTTGTGACATCCAGCAACTAGTTCCTCCATCAGCTGAAGCACAGGGAATATAGTCACAGACACTGAAAAGGAAGTCAAAAACGAGAAGACAGTGAGGAAAAGGCCTCGACATGAGACAGAGAGAGTTTGTGGGACAGCATAGAGCTAAAGTGTCCCCATTCTCTCAGCGCCTGGGCGTAACAAAGCGGTGGGTAGGCGAGCAAGGACAGTGGAATGGGATGACAGTGGGTGGCGGTTCGCTGGGGCCCCCGTTCCTCCACGCCTCTTTGAGGTCACCCTGCCGGTGACCCCACCCTGATTGTTTCCCTTGGCTCTGTCAGATCCCATTGTCGCTGACTGGTTTAATGGGGAGAAAATAGAGGAGGGGCCGAGTGGGCAGGGAGACGCCCCCTTGTCTTCCTCTGCTCTGAGAGATTTGACTATTTGACCTAAAAAAACAAATTGTCCAAATTTTGGGTAGGAGATGTAGAGCGCCCCCATCTGACAGTGCAGATTATGAGGAGGGAGGTAACATGACTGTCATTAAGTTGCAATGCACATTCACTAACTACTACGTTTTATGAAAAATCACGATTAATCAATTAATTATGTTTAGGATCATTCAGAATCTGAGAATTATGTTAATGAGAGTGAATTTGAAATGAATTAGTCACACTCCACAAGAAGATGCAAGGTCCATCCATCCATATATCTAAAATTTGCTTGAGAACCATTTCTGCACACATAAGTAAACAACCTTTATGCAGTTATTAGTGAATTAAACCCATTAGTGATTTTGACCTCACTTTATTTCCCCGTCTCATTGCTGATATTTGCGGACAGACATTGTTTATTTATGCATGAACTGTCTAATGTGTTGATTGTATGACCCATATTTCTCACCCAAATTTGAGTCATACATTCTGGCTGCTATGAAAACACCAAGCAAACGTATGTATCTACTGCTAACCACCTGTTCTGTGACTCAAAACTCATTTGTCTAACTTCAGTCCAAATTGTTTTAAGCCCTGAGGAGTCTTCATTAGATCAATGATGTAAGCCTATCCACTGCGGAAGTCCTTGAGTCAAATACCTGAACAGCAACCTCTAGAAAGGCCAGTGGGCTCTTAATTGAACAAATGGCTTGCTTAATTGATCATTGATTTGTGATCAATAAGGTACATGTGTTCTGGATCTTTACAAGCAAGTGATTGAGAGTGAGCAATACAATCTGCCAGGTAGTTTGGCAGTTGCCAATAATCTCACTTCCTCACTGTAAAGCATACAAGAAGACAACGAGAGCGAGAGAAAAGAGATAGTTAGAAAGGAACAGAAGAGTGTTTAGAGTTACAATAACCTCGTTTTGCCAGGACTATAGATGTTGCTTTCGACATGGGGCACAGCTGAGTGCTTCTGGTGCCCTGCGAGCACGCGCACACACACACACACACACACAACAAACACACACACACACAGGTGTTGGTTTCCGAGTGGCACGGGTCCACATGGTGTGGGGTATCACTTGGGTCCTCAATCTCCACTCCAAGGAAAGCATCAATGGCTCTCTTTGATCCCCCACTCAAGGTCTGTCTTAAAAGGGCCATGGACGGATGGAGAGATGGGGGAGACACTCCACATCAGTGGGCATGGCCAGAAGCCTCAGGTACCTTCTCACCACACTCGTACCATCCCATTAAATATGGAACACAAAGACAAAGGAGACTGGATTGGAGCAAGCGCAGGGGGTGGTGGGGGGACAGCACTCCATCCCTTTGAAGAGCAGAGCTGATGAGGAAACCTACACAAACACACACACACACAGCTCACAAACAGGTTCATGGCAAAAAGGTTTTTAAACGGTCCTTTGAATTTACAGTCTTGAATAAACTCCACAATCACTGTGCTGGAGGGATGTTACACTGAGCCACTGCCCCACGAAAGCAAGTTTGAAACACACCTCAACCCTGAAACCAGCTCAGAAATCTTAATAATTTGATAAATTGATGTGCATTTCAAACTTCAGAAACCAGAAAAACAATAAAAAGAAACAAAAAGAGATATACTGTGAAAGACCATACACAATGTAGTGGGAGACAATTATTTGTCCATTCTGCAGAAAAAGTTAATAATAATTAATTATTATTATTTTATATTTAGTCGAGATAGATAGATAGATCTAGGGTTAGGGTTTACTCATCCATTCCTTATCCTGTAAATCAATACGGAGGATCTTTTCTCTTTCCTATTAGGGTAAAATGTAAAGGAAAGTACTCTTCCTTTAGTGTGTCTATGTCTAGGGCCTGTGGTCAGTGTGGGCAGGTCAGTCATTTTATCCTCTATCTGTGGGTGATCCATCTCCTACAGCTTTAGCCCTTTCATTTAGATCTGCCAAAGCGTGAAACATTCGGTCATTATATGTGTGCAGGCTTGTGGGGAATGTGGGAATCATTGGCATCCCAGTGGCCAGTTGGAGTGAGACAATACTATCAAGATTAGATCTGTTAAAAGGACATGACAGTGTTGCTTACACACACAACTGCACACATACAATATACACACTGGACACACATTCAGTCGAAAGAAAAGGGGCACAGGCATGTGCTAATGAATTTCACTGAACATTTCCACTGCTGTCCCGGGAAAAGCTGTCCTGTCACAAAACAGCCTAAACTAGTAATGTAAGCCAAATTAAATTGGTAAATAAATAAATAAACAAATATTTAAAAAAAATCAGTTGGTGTAATAGCAAATTTTAACTGTATATGATACACTGCGTAAACCTGCAACATAAAAAAAACATATGTGACAATTTGCCCAGATGTGAAATGTGATAAATTTGTTCTTGTGAAAAATACTCATGTTCTGAGAACACAACTTACCTTAATTATTTAGTTGGACTTTTGAATTAATGTATGCTAAGATTGAATTAACATTAGTTCACAAAAAGCTAGTTCATTTACTTATCATCTTGTTGTTCTAAACTTCTATGACTTTCTTCTATGTCTTTCAAAATATATTATTATGTGTTATGTAGAAGAAAGTTTTACAGGTTTGAAATGACATGAAGGTGAATAAATGATGACATGTTTGGGTGTTTTTAAGCATACATTTGCAACACACACACACACACACACACACACACACACACACACACACACACACACACACACACACACACACACACACACACACACACACACACACACACACACACACACACACACACACACACACACACACACACACATACATACACACACACACACACACACACACACAATAAGCTGCTACGAGACAGCAGTGAGCCCCATGTGGCTGCATCCAGTAACTGCACATTCTCTCAGAGAGGTCCATTATTGTACCTGCTTCCCTTTCCCTTCCTTATTCTAGTCATTGAAAATACTGAATTACATTAATTATCACAATTTCGGGTAAATATTGAACGAAATGTGAACAAAAAAACAGATGGATGGTACTCTAAATTTGTGTAATGCGAAACCCCGTGACCGCAGACAGTGTATCTCAGCACCGACAATCCTTTTTTCCCCCTCAATCACTCCTTCCTCTTTTCTTTCTCCTCACCCTCTCCTGACTCTTTATGCTGATCCCGACTCCCAACCATCCACGCAAACACACACACACGCAATGGCGTCTCCCCAGGGGCACAGGGGAAGGGCAGGGAGGATGGAAATGAATTCAGCGATGTTGCAAGTGGCAACACGCATCTGCATCTGTAATTAACCCCCAGAACGACACACTGAGCTCCCTACTACTTCCCTCCATTCCTCCCTCCCTTTCTTTTCTATCTCTCTCATCCTCTCTCAAAGGCTTTTTAAGAGATGCTTGGTGGGCCAATTAGGGTGAGTGTCTGTGTGTATGTGGTGTGTGTGTGTGTGTGTGTGGTGTGTGTGTGTGTGTGTGTGTGTGTGTGTGTGTGTGTGTGTGTGTGTGTGTGCGCGCCCTGGCACATCTTGAGTGTGGAGGAGTGTATGTTTGCATGAATTGATCTTTAAGTGGAAGTGTGTGTGTGTAGGTGTGTAAAGTGGCATCTCTTTGTGTCTGGGACCGGGCACATTTGCCTGTGTTTTAGCGTTCCCTCAGGCCAGCGCTGGTTGCGCTCTCTGCCCGGCTTGTGTTTGATGACATTTCCATAGGGAATATCTCTGACATCAGAACGTTATAGCCAAAAGCACAAAAACACACACTGCCATGTGCCCATTTCGATAACTTACACGGTTTTCTATCAAACCAAAGTTAGGATCATCATCGAATCACATGCTGACACATTCACACCCGTTTAAGTCCAACTCTGTGGTAAAGTTTAGCAGGCATAGGGTCGACCAGAGCTCTGGTGCCTCCCTCCCCGTTGAGTGAATGCGATGGGGAAGGTTGACGTGGATCAAGAGGGACCCCCTGGGTGAGGTGCGGAGGAAGGAGAGGAGAGGAGGAAAGGGTAGAGAGGCCCACCTTCTGTCTCTTTAGAGGGGTGCATCACTGTGTGGCCAATTAGCAACGGACAAGACACAGGGGCTAAGCACACAAATGTAACTAAAACGCAGTTCTCTCTTTTGAAAATGCTCAAATTTTCTATTTAATTTTTTAACTGTGAATTAGTTTTACATAAAGGCTAGTGATATTTGGTTGATTTGGACTCTACAAATATTTAAATGATCTAGCTGCGGTGTGTTTTTTCCGTAGTCAAGCTACAGTCTTTATATCTCTGCCCGAGTATATCCAATATTCGAAGGATTAAATACATGAAAGATGATGTGTCCAACTGAGGCCGGTTGTAGTTAATTTAAGGTGTATATGTGCTGTATTAAGCTGTACAAGCACATTAGAACATTTTCATTAAAGGTGCCCTAGAATGTGAAATTGAATTTATCTTGGCATAGTTAAATAACAAGAGTTCAGTACATGGACATGACATACAGTGAGTCTCAAACACCATTGTTTTCTCCTTCTTATTTAAATCTGGTTTTTAAAAAACACCCCTGAAAAACAGGCCAATCTCCACATAATACCGACTGTTACGCAATAGTCGGGACCATAAATATGTACGCCTCCAAAGATTTGCATATGCCAGCCCTCAATGTCAGGTGGAACTGCGCAGGCGAGTCATCGAAACAAGCGAGGATCATAGGGAAAGTAGCATATCATGGAAATGAATGTGTTCCTGGCTGTGCAGGGGATTTGAGTACTTTTCATACCCTTCCCACAGAAAAGTAATGTCAACAGGCGTGGTTGATGTTTATATATAATCAGATACCGCAACAGTTTAATTCGAAGTTGTTAGTTTGCTCTGCCCATTTCACCACGGACTTATTTCCTAACCTCGGACAATATCAAGCAGGCTTCTCTTAGTGAATAAATGATATACAGAAAGCGATCAAAGAACAATCTTTCCACACAGCGCGAGTTTATCTGGACACTTGCCAAAGTCGTTATGAAATCAATGACGCATGTTACACTGCACCACAAAGCTCTTACTGTATGTACATCAACGTGTTCGCATTGGTGAAAGCATTAGAGAGAGTGCAGAAACTGCGTTGCAATGATAAGATCTTCAGTCTTGCGATCAACAGACTGTCATCTGCTTGCTCAATGCTCATCACGGCAAAATTTTATGTGATGGAAATAGATTTAAATACTTTATAAACATCTCACGATTCGTTAATCTCGATAGCTGTATTAGTAAAAACGTTTAATAGCTGTAGTAAAAGTATTCGAGAGAGTTTCACATGTAATACCTAGCTATTTCATATGCAAGCATGTCAGCCAATCACAGCAGTGTCCATTTACACTGAATCCCACAGCAGACACGCCCCTTCAAACAGAGTGTTCAAATCAGAGGCTAAAATCAGGCTAGGAAAAATGCCTTTTATTTCTAAATTATGACTATTTTTGATCTAAAAACATACTAACACTATAAGGGCAACCCAGGAAACATTATAAAATAATAAAATAACCCCATTCTAGGGCACCTTTAATTGAAAAAGTAAAAACTAACTTACGTGAAACTAAAGTAAAATGCATTTTCATGACTTGACAAAATATCACAAAAATAAAATAAAAATGGCTACAAATTAAATGTAATGGTTTAAAAATGTTCAAATGTCACACTAGACAAAAGATAATGCTGTTAAAATAATAAAAAATAATAAAAAATTGAGTCTGATTGAAACACACTTTGGTTTTTTGAAATACACTCTGGTTCTCTTACGAGAGTATCTCTCGTACTGCGTAATATCTTACGCTATGGGGAAACACTCTTTCCTCGAGATATTGAAGCCAAAAATTATCCTTAATTTTTTTAATCATGCAAAACGCTTTTGCAGCAGCAAGCAGACAAGGGCGAAACAGCTCGCGCGCCCATTGGCTGCCTCGCTGGAAAAGCTGCAGCCTATCGAGTGAAGGCACTGCGTGACGTAATGACGAATGAAGACGCTTCGCGCTCATTTCGTCATGTCCCGCCAGTATAGGCGTGGTCTCACCCTATAAATACCCCTCGATAGCTGTATTTCTCTGATTTTTTCATTCTTCACGCGAAGCTCACGCATCGCGGGATCCAGAGTGAGAAGCCGCGCCGTTGACTTGTAGCCTTCTCAGCGGGACGTGCCATCTTCTGAAGTCGCTGGCCCAGCCGCCTTCAACTGCCGTACCTGCTGCGCTTTCCGGCGTACTATATCCTTTACTCTGTCACTGTGTGTGTGTGTGTTTGCTTACGTGACGCAACACCCATTATATGTTCTAAAAGAGCTGCGTCTTTTTAAAGATGCCTTTCTGTGGCTCGTGCCGCTCTCAACTCAGCGATGAGGACCGTCACGTCATCTGTGTGTCCTGCCTGGGTCATGAGCACGCTGCTATCGCGCTCGCGGATGGTGGATGCCCGCACTGCGAACTTCTGCCTATGGCGACTCTGCGGACTCGCCTGGCGTCGTTCTCTGAACCCGCGTCCCAGCCGTCTGTGCCGCGCCGTAAGAAGCGTCGCGCCCAGCGCGCTCCCGAGCCTTCTCCAGCCCGCCAAAGCTCGCCGGTTCGCCCGCCTGCTTCGCCGGCTTCACCTGAGTCGCTCCCGGACGGACAGCGCCCGCCGTCTGCCGCCGCTTCCGCTCCCGAGCTGGACGAGCCTGCCGAGGTATGCTCTCTTGTGGCTTCCGATAGCGAGGATTGGGCGAGCTCTGTGGACCTCCCCCCCGCTGACGTGTCTAGCCAACCCTCTGTGAGGAGACCCGGCATTGAGGCTGAGCTGATGCGTCTGCTCACCCAGGCCGTAGAGAGCATCGGCCTCGAGTGGGAGGCGCCCGCCTTGCCGCCGCGCAACAGACTCGACGGGCGCTTTCTCAAGAAAGACGAAGCCCCGTCTAAGTCTAGGGCCGCCCCCTTCCTCCCTGAGCTCCACGACGAAGTCGCTAAGTCATGGACCGCCCCGTTCTCCGCCAGACTGCGCACTTCCACTTCTGCGGCCTTCACTTCTGTCACCGGCGCGGGAGATAAAGGATATCTCTCCATTCCTCCTGTCGAGGCGGCGGTCGCGTCGCATCTCTGCCCGCCCTCTGCGGGACGGCGCGCGCAGACGACGCTCCCCTCTAAAGCCTGCCGGGTGACTTCATCGCTGCACGGACGTGCTTACACAGCCGCTGGACAGGCGGTCTCAGCGCTGCATACGATGGCGATCTTGCAGATCTACCAGGCCGACCTTCTCCTTAAACTGGACGAGGAAGGCCCGGGTGCGATCAACGTGGCGGATTTACGAGGCGCTACGGACCTTGCTCTAACGCGCCGCTAAAGCCGCTGCTCAGGCCATGGGGCGGAATATGGCCTCTCTCGCCGTTGCTGAGAGACATCTGTGGTTGACGCTGTCTGAGATGACGGAAGCTGAGCGCTCTGTATTCCTCGACGCGCCCATTTCCCCTGCGGGCCTCTTCGGATCTGCCGTCAAGGATTTCGCGGACAGATTCTCGGAGGAGCAGAAGACTTCGCAGGCCATGAAGCACTTCCTTCCGAAGCGCTCGAGCTCCGCTGCAGGTCGCTCTAAGCAGCCGTCTGCTCGCAGCTCGCAGCCTCGGCCTGAATCGCCCGCAGCCGCCGCTACACAGCGCCGCCAGGCCCGGGATCAGAGACCGCGCTCTCGCTCTGCTGGACGCCGCCCCGCTCAGCGCGGGCCTCGGCCAAAGATTGAGCTCAAGCCCGAGGCCTCGAAGCTTTCCTAGCCACTCTAAGAAAGCGACGGTGTTCGGAGCCCGCTGCGGCCGGCTCCCCACCGAAAAGATTCGCTCGTTCAGTTCCTTGCGATGTGACTGTCCCAGTGTATTTAGCAGTGAAGCAGCCGGTGTCTCAGCCCGCTTGCCTGCACAAAAAAGCCGTTTTCATGGCTACCCAGATAAATCCAATAAAGAGTGTATTTTCTGGTATGCCGGCCACGGCCGATGGTGTTATGAGTGTTGTAAGAATGCCCACGCCCCAGTGCCCATTCCCACACCCAGACACAGCCCGCCACGGTGCGAGGCGAGCACACATAAATCTGACTCAGGTCGATTGTGCAAACAATGTAGCGATTGCGCCCATACAATGCCCGCTCACGCTGCATGCCCCGTGTCCCTTGGTTTCTGTAAAAACGAAACCAACACACAATCTATCGGCTCCGGCCGAAAGCGTGCACAGAGCTGTAGATGTGCCCGTAGGTTTGCGCCCACATCCTCCCGCAAGCACGCCGAATCCCACGGGATTCGCCCCGCTCACTCTCGTTATGCGTCCCGCCATAGAGATTGTGAGCGCGGCCAGACTGCCCGCTGTGCCCAGCGCGCCCCCCCGCCTCGAACGCTGTAAACACGGCGTCGTGTTCCCAGGGTACCGGGACTCTCGAGCCGTTGCCAGGTCACGGCCAGAGCCCGGTCTGCATCCTACCCCTAGCTACTCGCGCAGAAGCGTGGTCGAAGCTACCCGGGGTATCAGACTGGGTGCTGAACACTATAAAGAGAGGCTACTCGCTACAATTCGCACGACGTCCACGCCGTTGTACGGCGCCCGTCGAGACTTCGGTGAAAAACGAAGTATCTCATCTACTTCGAGCCGAGATAGCGAAACTACTGAGCAAAGGGGCCATAGAGCCCCTTTCTCAGGCTCAGAGCGAAGGGGGCTTATACAGCAGATATTTTCTGGTACCGAAAAAAGATGGGGGCTTCAGACCCATTCTAGATCTGAGACAGCTGAACAAAGCGCTTGTGAAGCGCCAGTTCAGGATGCTTACGACCAGGAAAATCCTCGCGCAAGTGCGCCAAGGGGACTGGTTTATGTCGATAGATCTGAAAGACGCGTATTTCCAAATACAAATAGCGTCCCATCACAGGCGATTCTTGAGATTCGCGTTCGAGGGCCAGGCTTATCAATACACAGTCCTGCCGTTCGGCCTGTCTTTGGCACCCCGTACATTTACGAAGTGCATGGACGCGGCTCTCGCGCCCCTGAGACTTCAGGGCATGCGAGTTATGAACTACTTGGACGATTGGCTGATTCTAGCTCGATCACGGTCAGAGCTCATAGAACACAGGGCCACAATGCTCGAGCATCTCGAGACACTGGGCCTGACGGTCAACTGGGAAAAGAGCCTGCTGTGTCCCAGCCAGAGAATTTCTTTCCTGGGAACAGTGTTAGACTCGCTTTCCATGACGGCACGCCTGTCACCGGAGCGCGTACTAAGTATTCAGCGCGTCGCGGAATCCTTCCGCCACGGCTCCATAGTCCCGCTCAGACGGTTTCAGAAATTGCTGGGCCTGATGGCCTCAGCATCCCATGCACTCCAGCTGGGCCTGCTTCGCATGCGCCCGCTGCAGTGGTGGCTGAAAGCACGGGTCCCGCCCCGGGCATGGTCCACGGGCAGGTGTCGCCTCAGGGTCGACCAAAGGTGCGTTTCGGCTCTGGAACCCTGGAAAGTAACCAGCTGGTATCAGTCTGGTGTGAGTCTGGGGACCGCCTCAAGGGTGAAAGTGGTGTCGACGGACGCCTCCACCACAGGGTGGGGAGCGCTGCTCGAGGGCAGACCGTTGGCTGGCCTATGGTCAGAGCGGGAGAAGCTCCTTCACATAAACTGCTTGGAATTGATAGCAGTCGACAAAGCGCTGCGGCGCTTCTGTCCCCTGGTGAGGGGCCACCACTTCTTGGTCCGATCGGACAACAAGTCAGTGGTGGCGTACATAAATCGCCAGGGCGGCCTCAGGTCCGCACGCCTTTGCAGGCTGACGGAACCCCTCTTGGTCTGGGCCCAGCGCAACCTCCTTTCTTTGAAAGCGGCGCACGTGCCTGGGCACCTGAATACGGGTCCAGACATGCTGTCCAGAGACAACGTCCTGACAGGAGAATGGTCGCTGCACCCGCAGACGGTCCAGCTCCTGTGGGAAACGTTTGGCAGAGCGCAGGTGGACCTGTTCGCGTCCCGCGAGAACGCTCACTGCCCAGTATTCTTCTCAAAGCGCAGGGACGCGCTGGCCCATACTTGGCCCAGCGGTCCCCTGTATGCTTTTCCTCCGGTCTCGCTCCTGCCACAGGTGTTGGAGCGGATCAGGGAAAATGGATGCCCAGTGCTGCTTGTGGCTCCGCTCTGGACGAACCAGGCTTGGTTTCCGGTCCTGATGCGGATGACCAGCACTGCCCCGTGGCCTGTACCGTTGAGGAGAGATCTCCTCTCTCAGGCAGAGGGCTCGATTTGGCATCCTCACCCGGAACTGTGGTCCCTGCACGCATGGGCCATCAACGGGTACCCGCTAGCCTCCCAGAAGGAGTGCTAAACACGATCGCACAGGCTAGAGCTCCGTCTACCAGACGGCTCTATGCCTCGAAATGGTCGGTGTTCTCTACTTGGTGTCGAGCCCGTGGCTTTTCACCCGTGGACTGCGGGGTTGAGGAAGTGCTTGCCTTCCTTCAGGAGCTGATGGATAAGGGAAGAACCCCATCCACGCTCAAAGTGTACGTGGCGGCCATAGCAACGTTTGCTAAACCTGTGTCTGGCCAGTCACTGGGGAAAAACGACTTAGTCGTGCGTTTCCTACGAGGGGCTCGGAGAATAAATCCTCCCAGGCCCCCTTCAGTCCCGGCTTGGGACCTTTCCACGGTCTTGGAGGCCATGAAAGGCGCCCCGTTCGAGCCGATCCAGCTGTCGGATATGAGGCACCTGTCCCTTAAGACGGTGTTTCTATTGGCTCTCGCTTCAGTGAAGCGTGTAGGGGACTTGCAGGCGCTTTCTGTAAGCGCGTCATGTCTGGAGTTTGGGCCTAACGACTCAAAGGTCGTACTCAAACCGAGGCACGGCTACGTGCCGAAATCCCTCAATACACCGTTTAGGGCCCAGGTGATTTCCCTGTCAGCCCTTCCGGTTCTCGATGAGGAGAGGGACGCGAGTCTCCTTTGCCCTGTCAGGGCGTTAAGGGCTTATGTGTCCCGCTCGGCTGGGTTCAGGCAGACCGAGCAGCTTTTCGTTTTGTTTGGCGGCCGTTCTAAGGGACTCGCCGCCTCAAAACAGAGCCTATCCAGATGGATAGTGGATGCCATAGCGCTGGCTTACACTTCCAAGGGCCTACGGTGCCCATTGGGTGTCAAAGCGCACTCCACGAGAGGCGTGGCCTCGTCGTGGGCATGGTATAGCGGGGTCTCCCTGCAGGATATCTGTACGGCTGCGGGCTGGGCCTCGCCGTCGACATTTATCAAGTACTATAACCTGGAGGTGCCCGCCCTACAAGCTAAGCTTTTGGCGGTCTGAACTTCGGGCTTATTGGCCGCCAATGCGGCTATGTTGCCCTTACGGGTCAGTGTCCCTACGGGACTTTATAAAGGAGTGATGCTTTAGCCTCTCCTCCTCTACTCTATGTGAGTTATGGTGATTATGCACTAGATGTGCCCTGGGCTTTGCCCCGGGACTCTGGTGTTGGATCCCTGTCCGCAATGCGTTTTGTATGGGGTCCCCATAGCGTAAGATATTACGCAGTACGAGAGATACTCTCGTAAGAGAACGTACTCGGTTACTAACGTAACCTCGGTTCTCTCTAGAGAGGGAACGAGTACTGCGTATCTTGCCGTGCTTGAACTATGCTCTGGTTCGCTTCGGTGTACAAAATCAGAGAAATACAGCTATCGAGGGGTATTTATAGGGTGAGACCACGCCTATACTGGCGGGACATGACGAAATGAGCGCGAAGCGTCTTCATTCGTCATTACGTCACGCAGTGCCTTCACTCGATAGGCTGCAGCTTTTCCAGCGAGGCAGCCAATGGGCGCGCGAGCTGTTTCGCCCTTGTCTGCTTGCTGCTGCAAAAGCGTTTTGCATGATTAAAAAAATTAAGGATAATTTTTGTGGCTTCAATATCTCGAGGAAAGAGTGTTTCCCCATAGCGTAAGATATTACGCAGTACTCGTTCCCTCTCTAGAGAGAACCGAGGTTACGTTAGTAACCGAGTACGTTTTCAGGTAAAGCAAATAAACCCTTTCTCATCAAAAAAACAATTTTAAGGTCTTTGAGTTGTCTTTATGGTTTTTGGAGATTCTTGAAGCAGAAGTTCTAGATAGCAAAGGAAATGTGAAGCCCTCCAGGGTTCTTTAAAGCACCCGTATGATGGTTTTCAAAGAGAAGTGATGATCTTAGAACGGTTCTTGTTTGGCAGTGGGTTGAAAAACCTTTTGGATTCCTTTTAAAAACGTGCATAAAGAAGGTTTTGCTCACACTTATCCTTAGAAGACCAAATGAATTAAAGCTTTAAAAGTTTATGGACTGTCAAATGGAGAAGCTGAGAAAGAATATACAAAAGAAACTTTCATAAATAGGCAAAGGCAAGAGGGAAAATCCTTAGAGTATTAGAAAAGATCCTCCTTGTTCACCTTCCTGATGTCTTTACACATAACCCTGGACATGCATTATAAATGAACGGATAATTAACGTGTGCGGTATTATAAGGAATATTAGCACTATAAGGGGAGCATCTGCCATACGCACAAAAACAGAGGCACTGTGGGTAAACAGAAAGGACTGTGGGTAAACAGAGACGACTGCGGGTGTTCCCTCACCCCTCTCCTGATGGTGGGGTGTTGTGGCATGGAATATGATGGAAAATGTGGCCTGTGAATAATGCATTACCCTGTTGGTCAACAGTTCCTGATCTGCTTTAAAGAACGGAGGACTCTTCGCTATTATGAGATTAAAACAAGCCCACCTTTGTCTGCAAAAAGCCACGCTTCCACCGAACATGTCAACACTGCGATTCTGCCTGTCCACACATGAAAGTGCAGCTGCAGTTCAGGATGGCGGATTATTTTGTGTGTGTGTGTGTGTGTGAGTGTGTGTGTGTGTGATGTGTGTGTGTGTGTGTGTTGTGTGTGTGTGTGTGTGTGTGTGTGTGTGTGTGTGTGTGTGTGTGTGTGTGTGTGTGTGTGTGTGTGTGTGTGTGTGTGTGTGTGTGTGTGTGTGTGTGTGTGTGTGTGTAGTGTGTGTGTGTGTGTGTGTGTGTGTGGTATCAAAGCTTGAAACTGCTTGCCTCTTTAGATATTACATTTTGCCATTTTTATTTCAGTCAGACACAATTTTAATCATCTCACTCTGACAGCCCATCTAGACAAAAAGAGACTATATGATAAACATGTAAAGCAACCAACCAGTTTGTGGATGTCTAGTTAACTAGATTAACTACTGTAGATCTAGCTAACACACTGATTATTCCTTTAAGATCGAAGTATACTTAAGTATACTGCACTTGAGTTTTTTTTTAAATTCTTATTGCTTTTAAAACTTACTTGAATAAGAAGATGGAAAAATCAATAAAAAACACAGAGAACGAAGGTGGAAACAACAAAATAGGATATGTAAGGAAGTCACAAAGTTATCCACGTTTGTACAACCTGAATTTGAAAAAAATATGAAGATGATGCAACCACATGTGAGTTCAGGGTCAATGGATTATACTTTGAAAACCTAGAACACTAAACAGTGCACAAGACGTAACAGAAATGGTCATTTCATCTATAGGTTTATATGTGTTATAATGCTTCAAGCATACAACGTACACCAAGTAGGCCTACATAAAAAGTAATCAAGTAACTTTTGATGTTTGCTAGAGATTTAGCTAAAAAAAGAGGGCCAATGAATTAAATTACATGCAAATAAACAAATATTTGCAAGCCTATGAGCATCAAAAAGATTACAGTGACCTGCTGTGTTGTATATCTTAATTCGAGCTTCTCAAATGACGAAAGTCACTGACGTGAAAAGAACACAAATATAATAAAACGGAGTGGGGAATATTGCTCTTAAGTGGCTGCGCTTTTCCAGACGAGTAGCTTTAGTGTGACATAAAGTCCCTGCTTGAGTCCTCTCAGGGGTGTGTGTGTGTGTGTGTGTGTGTGTGTGTGTAAGAGTGTTTGAGCGAGAAAGAGAGACACGGGTAGCTCATCCTCACGTAATCATTCCTCAACTTAATCTCTGTGTAACAACGTTAGCTCTGGTCTGGCAGAGAAAGTTAAATATTCACGATACAAGGCAATCTACTCAGTGTTCAAACAAAGTGCCCTGCCAAGTTCAGCCATGTATGTAGAGACTCGCTGAGGGAGAGAGAGGGAGAGGGAGAGAGAGAGAGAGAGAGAGAGAGAGAGAGAGAGAGAGAGAGAGAGAGAGAGAGAGAGAGAGAGAGAGAGAGAGAGAGAGAGAGAGAGAGAGAGAGAGAGAGAGAAAAGGATCTATTTTATTATTCACATAAGGCATAATAAACCAGGGCTGCTCGGTTAGCACTTATACTCCCAGCGCTTTAGTGGTTATCCTTAATGCGACAGCACTGATTTGAGCACATCCTATTAATAGTCCAAGGGTCTCATCTTAATGCAAGGATCCATGTTAATAAGTACTCGTAAAAAGCTATTAATAGAGGCACATCTCTTTTTCTGAGCCTGTTGGATTTAACGACATGTTCACGTGTGTGTTTTACAGAAAGTGTGTGTAGTTTCAATATATGAGCCATGAGGTGCATGTGTGTGTGTGTGTGTGTGAGTGTGTGTAACACTCGATCTCCAGCTGCGGGCCCTGGTGTGTGCAGGCTTCAGGATGCCGGCCAAGCAGGAGGGAGTGAGACATGGATATTTAATGGCCAGGGACACAGATGCCCTTCACCAGAAAACATCCTAGCCTTTGATTCCCACACATTACTGCCTAATGGAAAACAAGATCAGCATTTATGCTTATCAAGCGTAATTAAACCAGACCGGTTAGTCTACAAGTCCAGCAGGATTCATACACTTCCGTGATGGGATACAATATTAGATAGTCAGAGGGATTGGTCTGAATTGACACGGCTACTTGACAAATAGTTAAAAGTTAAATAATTATTTCTATTTAGCCAGATGCATTAATAACAAAT
The DNA here is from genome assembly GCA_036326025.1 of Chrosomus eos. Taxonomy (NCBI): domain Eukaryota; kingdom Metazoa; phylum Chordata; class Actinopteri; order Cypriniformes; family Leuciscidae; genus Chrosomus; species Chrosomus eos. Next base: position 14,343,021 of record CM070831.1, read on the forward strand.
GCAGTAAAGATAACAATATATCTCAGTATTAAAAAAAGTTTTATGCAAATAATTATTATTTATGATAATTATAAAGACGCATGAATGCAATTAATTAAAATAAGTAATCAGAAATATATCAAATTTATTTCATAATATAGATGATAATAAAGTATTATGAGATATATAATATTATATTGATGAGTATATTTATAAATTATTACATAAATTTAAAAATTAAATACACTTACTGTGTAATTAGAAAGTCAAATAGAAATAATTTTAGAATGCTGAATTAAAATCTTGAATAAATAAATATATTTTATAGATAAATTACTTGTCAAAAAAATTTTATTTGTCAATAAAAAATTTTGACAATAAAATTGACAAAAATTTGAAAAAAAGTAACATTAATATAAGATAATTATTTTTTTATACATGGGAAAAATGATGGAGATGTTAAAATATGGTTGACATGTTTGTATAATCTAGCCAGTCACAATGCTGGGATCTCTAAACACACTCAAAATCTCCCAGCAATCCTCCGCCACCCGACTCAACCTTTAATTTCATAATTAGGTCCGGTGGGGAAACTTGAGGGAGTCTCATGCTCAAGTCAAGCCTGTTTATCCTTTTCCTCATTCCTTATTTATAATATCATCATATGGACATGCAGACGTGTGAAATCAAAGCAAGAATGTCATGTCCTTAGCGAGACATTCAGAGTTATTATGAAATTGATTTATTTCAATTCAAAATAATTGAACTTTGTTGAAATTCCAACATCAGCATGAGACACTTCTAGACTCAAAATCACACAGTACAAACTGTCCTATTGTTTTAAATACCTTATTTCTAAGTGCAATAAAGTGATGCGTGTGTGTGTGTGTGTGTGTGTGTGTGTGTGTGTGTGTGTGTGTGTGTGTGTGTGTGTGTGTGTGTGTGTGTGTGTGTGTGTGTGTGTGTGTGTGTGTGTGTGTTTGCACACCTCCCTGTTGGACAGGTGTGCTTAAAGAGGTGTGTGATTTCACTCTCCATATTTTGACACCTATATCTATACAAAAAATGCACAAATACACTCATGAATGCAATCACAAAATGTGTTCATCTCTTTTATCCTGAATTTTTTATTAAATTTCTGACTTTAATTTCTAATCACTTAATCAGATAAAAATCACATAAAGCAGCAAACTACATCACTATCAGTGCCCAAGTGGCCTACGATTCCTGAAGACATTTTTATAGGTGTTTAATTGAGGAAGGTGTATATGACAGCAGAGTTGTTTTGTATTGTTGGGGTTTTGTTTGGTCTGCTACTCATGATAAGGGTAATTTGTTTGGTAGGTTTAAAGAGGAGAGATAATGTTGCTATAATGAGAAGGCTGACTGAGGAAATGTACAGTGTGGCAGAGAGGTAATTTGTGAAGATAACCCACGTTCTGTCACCGGTTGAGAGGAAGAGCTGGCTCTAAGAGGAGCTGTGAAACACACACACACACACACACACACACACACACACACACACACACACACACACACACACACACACACACACACACACACACACACACACACACACACACACACACACACACACACACACACACACACACACACACACACACACACACACACAGTTGTTGTACTAATTTATATATAATACATTCATAATAAAAAAAAATTGATGTCCAAATTAAAATTATTTCAGAAGGATCATGTGACACTGAAGAAAATT